>PVLA01007397.1:0-105909 GCA_004027455.1 Hydrochoerus hydrochaeris | reverse complement strand
TCTACCCCCTGACCACCTTCTACAGGCAAGGCGATCTGGCAGAATGAGCCAGGCTCCAAATGGGCAGGGCCTCTTTGAATAGGCTAGAGTAAAAACCTTGTGAAATTCAAATTAGTGGATGCATTGTTTCTTTCTTCCAGCCCCTACTGTCTATTCTCTGCTCTCTTCATCCTCTTCTACTGCTCCTGTTTCTTTCTTTCTTTCTTTCTTTCTTTCTTTCTTTCTTTCTTTCTTTCTTTCTTTCTTCTTTCTTGTTTTTTAAAAGTAGTTGTCTCAGCCAGGGGATATATCTCAGTGGAGGTCTTCAGTTCGATCCCTGGTACAAAAAAAAAAAAAAAAAGTTATCCCTACATAACAGATGTAATGAGCCATCAATCACATACTACAAAATCCACCCTTTTGAAGGACATTTTTCACCATTTTTTAGTACAATCACAAGACTGAGTCATGATTACCACTAACTCCAGACATTTAATCACCTCAAAAGAAACCTCTTATCCATTAGGAATCAGTCTCCTCTCCTCTTCCCACTAGCCCTTGGCAGCTTCTAGCCTGCATTCTGTCTCCAGGGATTTGTCTCTTCTGTGTATTTCGTGTGAATTGGATCAGGTCATGTGTGACCTTTGGTGTCTCCTTCTCCCATCCTGTGTTCCGAGTTCGGCCGTGGTGTGGCGGGTCCGCATTTTATTCCTGTCTAAGGTTGAATCCATTTTACAGATACGTTGTGTTTATGCAGTCATCACTTGATATGCATTTGAGTTGCTCCTATTTTCTTGCCATTATTCATGAAACTAGTACGAATATTCATATATGGGTTTTTTCTGAGAATATGTGTTGTTAATTATCCGAGGTGTAAGCCTAAGAGTGGAATTGCTGTTATTCAACCCCTTTTTGGAGACAATGTGTTTACTTAGAGCTAAACCTATGTTTAGCTTTCTGAGGAGCTGCCAAACTGTTTTTCAAAGTGACCATACCATCTTAGATTCCCACCAGTGATGTAGTGGAGTTTTAATTTCTTCACATGACCATGGGCACTCTTGCTATTGTCTTTAATTTCAGTCATACTTTAACCTGTGAAGTGAAGTCTAATTGTGTTTTTTATTCCTATTTCCTTGATGACTACAGGTGTAAATCACCTTTGATATGCTTGTCATGGTCACTTGAAGTCTTTTTCAGAGAAGTGTCTATTCAAATCTTTTGCCCACTTTCCAATTGGATTGTCTTGTTATTGTTGAATTGTGGGAATTCTTCATATGTTGTAGATACAAATGTCTTTTCAGATACATACTTTGCAAATAAATCTTCCCATTCTATTGGTTGCCTTTTCATTTATCTTGATGATATTTTAAAAATAATTTTTTAATTTAAAATTTTTACATTCTTAAGTCTCTAATGTTAGGCTATTTCACTTCATTATTTGGAACCTGGTTTACCCCAAAATCTATTAGGAATATGTAAAAGAAATTAAGTAGTATAAACATCTTCATGTTTAATATTATAATTTTTCACTTCTCATATTAAAAAATACCAAGAGGATCCTTAATTCACATAAGAAAGCTTTACAGAATCAGTCAATTTTTGAGTAAACCCAAAAGGTGCCATTAGTTCACCCTCTTGGGGAAAGGAGATGAGGTGAAGGTTATGCTCTCAAAAGAAGTCAGAAATGCTAATTTGATACTCAGTTTTGCAGTAAAAGTCCTTACTGTTCCTGTCTCAGAAGATGAAGGGAAAAAAATCTATATTTTTATAGATATATATTTTTCATTATTTGTTCATTTTTAGGATTAATACATTGTTTTGTTGACTGGTGTATAGAAATTTTTGTACACATGAATGTGAATTAATTTTCCATCCCACCATCTCAGATGTTTTGGATTGATACCTAAACCTCAGTCATTAGAGGAGAGGATTCTTCTTGCCCTTTGGCACTAGGCTGTAAACTCTCACAGGGAGGTATAACTTGCCAACAGTATGACCTCTTTTTTTGAAGGTGATGGATGATATTTTGTGATTTTTTAAAAGCTAATCTCATTGATTTCTGACAGAGGAAAATCTATACCTTGGAGGCTTGGCTGAGTGTTGAGCCTTGTGGCTGCATGTGGAGTCTGTTTTGGGAAAGTGAGGGGAAAAGCAGGACCAACTCAAGCCAGAGTGGGGCTGAAAGAGCTCCCTGCCTGGGGACCAGAAGTTCAGATGTGCTGAGATACATAGCTTCACTGGTTTTCTACTTTCCTCATAGTGGACCCTTGAGTTACAACCTGCCTAACATACAAAAAACTTGGGTTATGACCTTCGGAATCTTAGGTTTATTTTACGACCAAAGTTTTGAGTTAGGACCCCAACGCAGGCTGCTTGTGCAATTGTAAACAAAGATTTGTGAGGCCAGAAAAGCATATGGAAGCATCAGTCTGAGCCCAGATGTGTGTGTTTGTGGCCGTGGTTTTGGTCAATGCTTTATATAATTGTTATAATCATAACTGCTATCAAAATGGCCCCCCCAAAAGCAAAAAAGAAGTTAAAGAAGGAAGACACAATAAAAAGAGTAATCACAATTTAAAAAACAGTGCTAAAGAAAAGATGGAAACAGACCAGTTTTTAGTTGTGAAAAGTTTCAGAACTACTGAGCAAGCAGCAGAACCTAGTGAGCTACTGACTCTCTCAGGGAGAGAAAGGACGCGAGAGGGCCGGATTCCTGATGTCCCTATGGAAGGGGACTCTCCTTCCCAGCAACAACCACCTTCCATCCCCTCCTCCCTTCCTGCAAGCCAAAGATGTCAACCTGAATGATGAATACACTATGAAATCGCTGTTTCTGGTCAACTAGGCACATTCTGTAACTTTTTGGTAAACACATGAGGATAATTATTGGTGTTTCTGGTAAATTATGTACATTGTGCAATGCTTTTTTTTAATTAAGAAAAGGCCAGTGAAGGGGTGCTTTAGGAGGTTTGGAGTACATTATGAGTATGTCCATTATTTCGTATGGGAAAAATAATCTTGACTTACAATCTACTTGAGTTACAACCTGTCCTCACAGATGGGTTGAGTTTGTAAATCAAGGGTCCACTGTACCTGCCTTTGATGTGAATTAGGGATTCTGCTATTAACCACTTGACTTTGGACAAATATTTTCCTTTCTTCAACATCTAGGCAAGGTCATCTCTGAGGTCTCTCTTTTTATTGAGACAGGCTCTCGTTATGCAGTTCAGGCTGAATTTGAGCTCACTTTGTACCTCAGGCTGGTCTTGAACTTGCAACAAGCCTCCTGTCTCAGCCTCCAGTGTGGATGCGGAGGAGTGCAGCAACACGCCTGGCTCTCTCTGAGATCTCTTTTGTCTTACTTATCCTTCAACTTGCACAGAAGGCTCTGCACAAGGACCTTGACGTTCCTAGGCTGGGTGGGAATGATATTCCTTCAGAAGGTGGAGGAGAGGATCATGGGTGGAGATTCTAATGGCCACGCATAGGTGAGCTCCACCATTCCCCGTATTCTTCTTGTTCCAGTGTCATGGATACTGCTCCTGCAGGCTGTGGAAATGAGAGGTGTGGCAGGACTGCTCTGAGCCGGTGTGATAATGTGTCTGGCTTGTCATAGCTGGATCGCTTGGTGTACTCTGTGAAAAACAGAATTTGACTCTGGGTGCCTGGGTATAAAGGGGACCCACAGAAAAGCCATAGAAGGCTATGGACGAATACGAGAATGTGGAGGAGGGTAGTGCAAGGAGTTTAAATGCTAGATGAGGATGCTCTGGAGAGTGGTCCAGGCACCCTTTTGGGTTAAGTGGATTCCCAAGAGAATCCTTTGGAATACCTTTGTTGCTCAAGTTTCAAAATGTAGAGGAAATTGTGGTAATCAGGCATTAGTGTTGTTAAACAAATTGACCTTTTCTACCCTCTTTGATGATTGTGATATTTCTTGACCCTTTGTGAGAAGTTAGCATTGTGTGTCTTCTGGCTAATGAAGATAGAGGAGACAGGAGCCTACAGGAATTTCTTTTGTCATCCAGGGGGGAATGTATTGAAATCCACCACATATCAACCTTGATCAAAAGACTATCATTAGCAAAGTTATCCTTTTAACTTGGGACCCACGTGGTGTGAGAAGGAAATAAATAGTTAAATTAAGCTATTGAGAATTTGGGTTTGCTTTTGAGATTGAAACATTATCTAACCAAACCAGACTGGTTCAGGTGTCCACCCACTGCTGGTTAGGGTCATATACTCACTTATAGGTAAGGGAAGGACATATGTTGTCTCATTAGGCTCCATCTAATTGGAGGTATTGAACTGCCTCATATGACACAGATGAACTGTTACCAAAAGAACAAGGAACACATGCTGAACAATCAAAAGATAGCTACTGGCTGGGGATTAAGCTCAATGGCATAAGTGCTTGCCTGGCAAGTGTGAGGTTATGAGTTCGATCCCCAGCATCAAAAAAAAAAAAAATGCTACTCACTATGATGGTCATACAATCCATCTGGGAACCAAGCTCATGACCTTGACCTTGAGAGTGCCTGATATGTGTGGAAAGATGAACTTTTCTAATCAGCTCACTTCTCAAAACGTGACCCCTAACTGTGCAGCACTCTTAACACTGAACCCCAAGCCAGTTTCTGAATCCCAGTCTTTCCAAAAAGGCTCAATTTGCCCCTAGGGATGCTTAGAGAGACTCATTTGTTACCTACTGTATTTAATTTAGTTTAAAACCACAAGATTTTCCCTGAAAAAAGTTCAAAATTCACAGATTTTATTAAATATTAAAATGTACTTTATTGCATAACATTAACAGGCTATATTAAAATACTCAATAAATCATGTTTTGTTTGTTCCATGGCTATTACATGAATAATACATTGAGAAAGTTTTATGCATGTAATGGGATGAAGAAATCTTATGATATTTCTAGACTTTGCTTCTCTCCATTCTGGCAAGTTGGTGCATTATGTCATCATCTGACACATTTAGCTATCATTTGAATCACCATGCTACCTCTAACTAGACTGCTGGGTAATTAAAAAGAACAAGAATAAGTATATATAATAAATTTGGAAGGCTTGCTAATTATGTGCATATTGTACTATATTAATACTGCTAATAATTCAAAAGACAACTAACATAAAAAAACTATCGTCTAATTTGCCGTGCACTCCCAGACCCACATTTTATAATACCGCCACGGGGAGAGATATGGATTAAATCATTTTTCTTTCTTTAATCTGCAAGAGTCATTGGAGAGCATAAAAGGCAATATTATTGGTTTCCACATTGTTTAGATGTCAAGTGTCTGGGAATTCTGTGGTGCTATTTCTGTGAGTGGGGAGAAACATGATGGATAGAGAAGATGGGATTTATTTATTGGACCAGGACAGAAAATTTGTGCTGGTTTAGACACTTTAGCAGGGCTGCTAGTTAACAAAATGATTTGATTAGTGTGTTCAAGGTTATTTGTTATTTGTTGTGTGTAACCGCAAGAATCTAGAAGCAACCCGAAAGTTCATCTGCTGAGTTAAGGTTGAATAAATTGTGAATAGTCAGGCAAGTGTGTCTCCTCTGACTGTAGAGGAAGGAAGAAAGGCGAGAACACTGGATTTACCATATGGGAAATTCTGCAACTCATACATTTTAAGAAAATATGAAAGGGGCTGGCACATGCCACTACTTGAGTGAAAGATGGAAGAAAGATTCTACATTGTTGTTGTGTATATGTTAATTTAAAAATCTGTAGGAGGATACAGAAAAAGCTAATAACCATGTTTATGTTTTCTGAAGGAGTAGGACCCAGGTAGATGATAGAAGGGTTGAGAGGAAGACAATGCTGTATTTAATTTCTTATAATTTTATAACTTTTATGTTTTTAATCTTATAATTTTTTGTTTTAAATTAAGTGAACACAATGCCTAGCTAAATAATTAAATAATTTAAATATTAATTTCTACCTCGAAATGCTGAGCAAGGTGACTGGGGATTTTCAGAAAGTAGTTTCCTCTTCCATCCCTGAGGGAAAATTAGAGCTCATGGCCACCATCATGAGCCATGGAGAAGCACAGTCCCTCTGCAGTGAGAGGCATTCACAAGTACCAGGAAGTGTTAGTGAGTTTTTCCCAAGGAAGATGTGGGGATGGGGTGGGTGAGAGAGGCTGGCAGATCATATCGCCCTGTTTCACGGTAGCCATTTCCAAAGATTAGGCTTGGAAATGCTCAAATAAAAATGGTTATGAACAGAAAGAACCCTGAGGCCCTGGCACTCTCAGATGCCTGTTAGGCCATTAGTAAGAAGTGGGTTGAGGTAAACAACAGTGGACAGGTTCCTCTCAAGGATATGGCTGTCAGCATCCTCTGCTAGCAGCACTCAGGGAATGCCAGGGCTAGAGGCTACAGTTTACAGAGCATGATAACAGATAGAATTTCCATGTGGTTTTTCTTGAGCTCCATGGAAATATGCTCACTAGTTATGCATTGTTCCACAAGTGAACCTCACCATGAATGCAATTTGAGTGTGTCTCCAAAATGTGTATAATGGTATGATCAAAAATATTGCGAATACTTAAAACGTGTGTGCCCGTGAAAGACACATCACCATTAATCCCCCTCAAAATACCTTCCCTCACTTCAAACACACTGTCCCATTATTCTTGCCACTTTCTGAGGCAGTTCTGGAATTCCTCTTTCATGATGTCTAGTTGGACTCTTACACAGTGCTCTACCTCAGTGTCCTGAAGTGATTCAAAATGCCTAAGGTCATTTTGACTTTCATGGTCATTGTGACTTTGGGGATGAGCCAGCAGTCTCATGGTGCTGATCTGGTGACTAAAGTGTATGAGGGTTCATCATAGTTTTTTACCAGCCTGTGTTTTCATAGGATGGTACCGGGCAGTAGCATTCACACTGCTTTCTAATCACATATCATGAAGACACTCAGGAAAGAAGGCCCAGAACTGCTTCAGAAAGTGGCAAGAAAGATGGGATAAGTGTGTTACAAGCCAGAGGGAAGAGCTGAAGGGAGATTAACAGTAAATGTGTCTTTTATTGAATTATTTTTTTAATGTAAAATTTATGGTATTTTTCAACCACCCATTATATGCTGAAGGAGCTTATTTAAATATGTTTATAGCAGTAATAATTGAAAAGAACTCATTTGTCATTCAAAAGGGGGTGCTATGTAAGCTCTAGAACATTAGGGGAACATGATGGATCTAGAGAGATGGCAACATGTGTCAAAGGAAAAAGAAGTTGAAAGACAGTAACTTGTGTATGACCGTATTCACATTTTTTCTTGTGAAGATAGGAAAAAAAGTGTATTATTGTGGTTCCAAATTTTAATCATTATATGCTCTCTCTCTCTCTCTCTCTGTCACACACACACACACACACACACATTAAAAATTTTCTGAAGGTATTTTATGTACCTGCATCGTCTTCTAAAGCAAAATAAGACTTTAATGTGCTTCAGCTCAGGAAATGGTGTCTTTGACCTACATGATAACAGCGGAAAGGGAGACGTGAAGCTAAAGCAGTTTGAACTATCTACATGGCTTGCTGCTAGGTGTTTGTGGGAGTGATAGAAAAGAATCAAGATGACTTCCTGGTTTCTGGCTTGGTGGTAGCTGGTAGTACCATTTCCTGAGGTGGGAAAGATTGGGTAAAGCCAGACGTAGGGCTCCTGAACTTGACTGTACCTCAGTGACCTCATCAACACATGAGGATGATAAAACAGAAGTTATTTCCCCAGGTATAGAGCCTAAAAGGATGAGGCAGCATGCAGATGAACACCTGGCTTATGATGAGAACTCAGTAAAGGTAGGTGGTGATGCCAACCAACAGGTGCAGCATGGTGCGGAAGAAGAGGAATGGGGAGGGTGGCTGCAGAGTTAGGAGGAGCTGTCAGTGGAGGGTCTGCAGGCCAGCTGAGCCATGTCTTATCAAGGGAGAGGCAAGCTCAGAGGTGGAGAGATCAGGTTGCAGTAGAGAAAAAGGATGCAAGGAGGCAGCCAGATGGAGAGGGCAAGAGATGCTCAGTCCCCAAACTCTTATAATAGCATGATGGACACACAGATGCCAGGGCGGAAGTGCTAGTGCTAAGGAGAGGCAACACTCTCTGCCTTCTAGCCCAGCTACTCTACCTTCTAATAAAGATCAATGGAGGATTTTGCAAATGCAAGTGAGGAAAGCAATCTGCTCCTCTGAGCTTGGGTGCCAGCTGCTCAGAGACACCATGCCCCAGTACCAGCTGCCCAGGGAGATGCATCCCAGCAAGGGTGGAAGCCTCCAGAGACACCAGTTGTACCTTACATGGGACAGACAGCACTAATGAACATGAGCATTCAGTATACATGCAGCTATGAGCTGGCCCTGTGCTGAGTGCTGCAGATCAGCTTTATTGAATCCTCACAGCCACCTGAGGAGGTGTATACTACTACTAGTACCCTCGAGGTAAAAGTGGAATGGAGACAGATTCAGTGGTTTAGCTCAGTTCTGACTCGAGAGACTGTGCTCCTAGCGCCCCAATTCCTGCCTTCCACAGAGCTCACACCACCAATGGAACCCTTGCTCCATGGTGCCTGGGTTCCACATGGCCTGCAAGTGTCTTTTTGTCCTTAGGGAGCAGGAATGATGTGCAAGTCGATAGCTGATCTTTGGGTCACTTTCTGAGTGAATATTAAACCTCTGAGATGTTACCTTCTTCACTTCTTGTTCCTGTTTCTTTTTCCTCCTTTTCTCTTCCTCTGATCTTGTTCTCTCCCTCCTTCCCTCTCATCTTCCCAAGGCTGAAGGCTAAATAGGAAAACATCCTGCTTTCCATTTATATCTTTCAGCCCTGAGTCAGGGTAGTCAAAAAAAGAAAAAAAAAAAAAGACCCCTTCCACCCCAGATTGCCTTTCCATTCCTACCCAGTCATAGAAAAGTCCGCAGAGCACAGGCTTGGCTCTGGTTGGTGGCCTTACTGTTAAACTTTCTGGTGAATCATAGTGATGGGTGTTTCATTTTGGATGTTAATTTTGCTAAACAAGCAAATGACAAACAACCAAACAAACTTGCCATTGCAGGGCATCCAGTGCAGTGAAGCAGGACATTTTAGCCATTGAGTAAGCAGCAGCTCTTTGGCCATGTCTATGCAGTTCTGAGGAATTTTTAGTTGCTTCAGTTCTACAAATAGGCCATGCAGAGGGGATTGAGTGGGCAAAGCCAATGGCTGTAACTGTGAAGTGTGGCTGTAGGTGGTCCAAGAATGCTGCTGTCTGCTGGGCATGTGTCTTCTTTGCAAGGAGGTTGGTATGTCACATGCTACACAATCACTAGGGGTTCACACCTATGGTGGCCATTGTGACATGGGAACTGTTGCTGCCAGATTCCTCAAATGATCCTATGTTGGCAAATTGTACTTCTCTTTGGAGCAAGGTGAAAGGTTTCCTGCATTTGGGGAGTAGAAAATGGCCACTTGGACTTGCTGCTCACCTGTGTAGGTTTGACTGGTCATTTCCCCAGTCACGCTGAAAGGGGTCATCCCTGAAGAATAAGTAAAAGCAGAGAGATGAAGTTGGGGGAGGATTCACACAATGAGCACTGGAGAAGGAGTCCAGCAGCTGCTCTGCAGCCTCCCCAGCACAGCCCTGAAATAGGGCTTTCTATCTGTGATGCACGAATATTAAAGCATGCCTGGCTCTACCCCGACTCCAGTTAAATTAGAAACAAAACTCTGAGCCCATGGTGGTCAAAGCCCAAGTGTTAATATTTATAGAGGCATATAAGTTAGAGCACAGATGCTGAACTGCTTATATTTTGAGGCTTACAAGCCCTACCTGGTAATTGTGCTTTAAGATGCTGCATGAGCAAATACAGTGATTAAATAAACACTTTCAGGATAGATTAGGCCAGGGGTCACATGGCTGTGGCACATGGAAATAACCCTTTATTCCTGTTTAGAATTACTTGGTGTTCTCAAAGAGCCTGATGCCTCTCATGTCACAGCTGGAAACACCTGGCAGATCAATGGTAAAGGGGGGACAGTTGGCAGGGAGAATAAAAGGAGTTGAGAGCATCACCGGGTGATCTGAACACCCGAATTGTAGCACATTATCAAGGACAGTGAATTATCTGAGGCGATTCATTGAACTGACGGACCACGGCCCAGTCTGTGGACAAGAAGACCTCGCTGGGACAGCTGCTGAGACTCTGGTCTGCCTCAGCCTGTGGCAGTGCTGCCTGAAGGCAGCTTTCACTGATGAAGCTATGCATTAATATGGGTTCATCAGCGTCCTGCAGACAGCTCAGGGCCATTTGTTTGCTTGTCAAGCTGGGTGTTGCTCTCTGCCAGGCTGCAAGAAGCTGACATTAATATTTTTATCAGCCTGACTTTGGGAGGTCGGATGGGATTATTACAGATGACATCTCTCTGATCTTAGCAAATAAAATTGATTAAAATGTGCTGAATCAGAAAGTCTGACTGAATGGTTAGAAACTACAATGCACTGTGGCCTAAGAGCTTGTTCAGCGGGCTCAAATTGGTAGCACTGTTTTAGATAGGAAGGCTCTAGGATGATATAATTGGAGAACAGAGGAAAGCTCTTGTAGGGAGTGCTAAAAGGAGGGACAGTGGCTCTTTACATTAGAGAGCACCTTCTTGGCAAGCATAGGCTCCCTGAATGTGACGGAGTACCTCCTATATTTTTAATCTTTTAAAATGTTATACTTCTTGTGTACACAAGGGTGTACAAAGTGTATGTAATGGTTTATTGTATATGTCTACTTCACAGAGCCATGGGCTGCCCAGCTGTCTGGGCAAGTCTTTTTCTGGATGAGACTAACATTTGTATCAGTTTGTCCTCACCAATCTGGGTGGGCCTCACCCTATCTGTTGAATAAAAGATTGAGCAAGAGGGAATTCTTTCTCTCTGCTTGTCTCCAAGCTGAGACATCTAGCTTTGGCCACCTTTGACTCAAACCTGGATTAGAACTTGTACCATCAGCTCTCTTGGGACTGGACTCTTGGTCTCATCATCGTGTGAACCAATTCTTCATGACACATCTTTTTTCTATTATAAACATACATCCTTTTGGTTTTCTTTTTGGAGGACTTGGCTAACATAGTGTGTATATAAAAATTATGTAAACAATTATTAAATCAAACAAGAGACAAAGAAAGCTTTAGAAGTTCTCCACATGAGTAGGTTTAGCTTTACTACTGCAAGTACTCTTAGAACTAAAGTCCAATCTTCACTTTGCAAATGGAGAAATAGAGGTTCAGAGACTGGAAAGAACTTGACCACACCTTCTTGATGGTTAAGTTGAGACTGGGGCCAGAGAGCCTGGGTGTTCTTCCATCTGTTTACTCAGACAAGAAAGTATACACATATATACAATGTATGCATGCATATACACATGCAACCAACATGCCAGTATATGACCACACACATGTGCACACATATCCATGTGCATAAATGGGCACATACATGCACATAAAGCACATGCACTCATATAACATACACACGAATAAGTATGCTAGGACTCCCCGGAAGTGTGATAAAGAACGCCACCACCTCTCCACTGTCAGCTGCTTGACATGTGTGCCAGGCACTCTACCAAGTGCTCTGAATGGGGTAGCACATCTAGTTCTCTTGATGAGTCTATGAAGCAAGACTAGCCAATCTTGCTTCTGGTTCATAATGAGAACACTGAGGCTCAAAGACGCTAAGCCACCTGTCCTGTCCAAGGCTGCACAGCTGGGCAGGAAACTCCACTGTCTGACTCTGGGACCTGTACTTTTCCACTCCTTAGTAATGCCAGGGGCTGTGGAGTCTCAGTGATCCACTTCAGGTAAGTTTTCACTTTCAGATCCCCAAAGGAAAAACCTGACAACTGAGAGTCATCAAACATGCTCCTGCAGACAAAGTGCCTTTTTCCCTGATTTCTGTCACCGAGGAGATGACCAGAAGAAATTCTTGTGACTCTGTCTCTGGGATCTGTACAGTGACTGCTGACTGGTGGAAGGCTAGTGTGGTGCTTGCAGGGACCAGGGCACAGCTGGAAGGGATGCCTGCTGCAGCCAAATTCCAGAGTGACCCCTGAGACTCCTGGCTCTGATCCTGGTGTGGTAAGCCAATCTATTCCACCCTTGAGCAGAGTGGAAGGGGTGAAAACGTGAGTGTGATAAGTGACTACCATGTTGGAAGACCCAGTAGTAAGATTAAGGTCACACATCATTTGACTTAATGAAAAGGAGGTTATTACACTGGGTCTGACCTAATCCTGAGTCTTTAAATCTGTGTCTAGAGGTCAGAGGCAGAATGCAGAGATTCAAAGCACGAGGCATGTTCCTCCTGGGTGTGGGAAAAAAGCAAACAGCGATGCTATGAGTGACAGCCATGTGCCAGGGAGCAGAGGCAGCCTGAGGTGCTAGGAGTGTCCCCAGATAACTACTAGCAAGAAAGCAGGAACCTCAGTCCTATGTCCTCAGTTAACTAGATTCTGACAGCAGATTGAATAAGCTTGGAGATTTCAGGTTCCAGACGAGAACGCAATGCTGGCATCTTTTCTGCTTTTCTGGCTCACCAGCTGAGCGGTAGGCCCAGCTTGGATTCATGTCTGGTTTCTGTCCTAATCTCACACTGGCAGAAAACCCCAGGGGGAAGTGTTGGCCAGCATCCTCCTAGTTGTCTGCACACAGACATGTACAGATCATCATAACCAGCAGAATCCCCAGGGTCCTGATGACCTTCGCATGGCCTAGGAATTCTGACACTGTGTTCTGTTCCTGGACAGAAGATTGCTGGCACCCAGGACGAACAGGGGACTTGAATCTGATCTGTATTTTAAAAGTTTTAAGGTAGGGCAGGAGAGTGTAGCTTGGTGGTACAGGGCTTGCCTGGCACATAGGAGGACCTGGTTCAACACTCTAAAACTGAACAGGAGTCTCCATCCTTGTAGTTACTCCTTATGAACATGACTTTGTGGAGATTTGAGTTTTGACTCTTATGATCCCAGGACCATAATCCCAAACATTTTCAGTGTTGGCTGCTGAATTAAAAGTCTTCCTTCTAACAAAAGGATTAAATTGCATTTATTCTCTGTCATTTGAAGGAATTTTAACAGACTCCACTTTTACAGAGGTTTTCTTTGGCACATTATGCTAATGCGCTTGCATGTTTGGTCTGCATGAAGTCTGGGTGCAGCTTTTAAATTGTGCTCCTGGAGCTGACCCAATGGGCATGCACTGGGACCCCCCTGAGCAGGGGGTACTGGATGTTTGCCAGCTTTCCTCATCCCCTATGGGTGAGGGCTCGCCTTTTTTCACTTTGGTGCTTATTTCAAGAATTATCACAGGATAGAAAATGAAGACCTAGCGTATGTCCAGTGTAAGAGCTGGCAGTGTTGGTAGGAGGACCTGGGGAAGGTGAAAAGACAGCATGGTCCTGGTCCCATGAACCTGCCCTGTGAGACTGGGCAGTGACAGGCCTGTCCCACACTCTCTCCCACCCCCACCCAGTTCCAGCTGGCTACAGACTAAACCTCATGCAAAGTTTCCTTCCAGGCCCTGGAAACACCCCCCCCTCCATGAGCCCTCCTCTTCTCTGAACTTGCTCCCTGGGCCCAAGAATGGGAACGCCAGGGTCAGGCTGTAAAAGCACGACAATGGCAATGCTCCAGCCACACCCTGGCCTCAGCACACATATACTCAAGAAGACTTGACTGGACTGTTATCCCCAACCCCACCTGCTGCTCCTGATCCCCAGATGTCATCCCAGCATCACTGAACAGGGGGCTTTGGAAACTGTGGTCTGATGTTCCCTCATGGGCCTGCGTAGTTTAACTCTCTTCAAGGATCCCTTTCCTCCAGGTCCCCCAAGGCTGCTTCTTTTCAGTATGGGGGTTTCAGCTCCCTTCATGCCCAACTGAAGACCCCTCCCACCCTCCCCACAACCTCTGTTGTTGCAGACTCTTGTTTCTCAAGGCACTTGTCTTGTTTATCTTCTTTCTCTCCAACAACTGTAGACAGAGAATCTTGTTACCAGCACATTTCTACTCTTAGCACAAGCACAGCACAACGGTGTTCCCCAGTGTGTAGCTGTCTGACAAAGGCAGCAACTCCAAGTGCAGGTGACAGCTTCTCTGTAGCATGCAGCTTCCAGTGACAGCGACCTCACTAGCTCGGGAAGATACTTCCCTGGCTAGCGAGCATGCTTATTCCATCTACGGCCTTCAGGGTGAGCCCAGAAATGCCTTCAGGGCTAAGACGCTGCTGAGTCAGCATCCAAGACTGTCAGACCCAGGAGCTTTTGGGCCTTTCAGACTTCTTTTCTGAGCTATGTAAAAATTCTGCAGTGTGGTCATGGCTCTGTCTCGTCTCTCTTCCCCACCTCCGTAGAGCACTGGTGCAGCAGCTGTTTCGACTGCGCGTCTCTCCCTGGCAGGCTGGGCAGTGAGGGGGCTGGGCAGACCCTGCAGAGGTTTCCACTCAGCCTTCAGGCTCTCACACTGTGCTCACGGCTCACGTGGAACTGCCACAACACCGCTTTCCATTTCCCTCCAATATGTAACAGTATATTCTGTAAATATTGTCGCTGCTGACAAGACCATCGTTCAAGTTTACAAAGACTGTTCAACATTCAGGAGAAGCATAGCAAGTGAGAGTGTGTTTCCCCACACCAGCATTTGGGCCTTGAGATTCATCCCTTCTCATGACAAGAAGGTAGGGGAAGCAATTACTGCTTTCTAAAAACACAGAGCAAAGCCACTCGCCTCCGTCTTCACATGGACAGTGATGCTCTTGCTGCTTGCCCTGGGGGGACTGTCACACATTTGTGGCTCAGCCTCCACCACTCTTGCCAAGATGCTATCACCATCCTTTAGGGGCCTCCTTCTTACCATATCTGCCATTCTCACATCCTTGCTCACATTGCAGCTGAGATCTCCCTGTGACCTGGGTCAGATTCTTTCCCTAATTTCTCACACTGTAGCTGAGATTATTACACATCCCACATCGGATAGTGTCCTTCTGCTATCTACGCCGTCTAAAAATTGCTTCTGTGTTTCATTCACAGGTCTTATATGCTCTAGCTTTTGCCCCTCTGACAACTGGGCCTTGGTCACTCAGCTTCTCTCTCCCTCTAGAACATACTGATCCCATTCCTGACTCCTGGCCTTTCACACACTGCTCCTTCTGGCTGGGTCACAGTGGTTCACACCTTCCCTCAATGTATTTGTCCTCACCATTCTGCCAGTCTTGGCTGTCCTCTTTTCAGGAAGCCCTGCCTGAGCTCGCCAGCAGCTGTGGGTGTTCCTCCTATCTCTTCACCACTGAAATATGCTGGGTTAGTATTTGGCTACCAGTGGCCTGGTACCTTGGTGTCTGTCTGCTGATCCTTCCCCTATCTATCCAAGAAGAGTGTTTGGCATGTGATGTGGCTTTGCAGCCCCATAACTTCCCATTCTAGAGAGACACACAGGTTAGGGGCAATGTTGGATTCCAGAGCTTTGTGTTGAATCTGTAGACCCAGGCTGGACTCATCTCTAGAGTGGGGACAGGATACAGCCCTGACTGCAGTGTTGAGTGCATTTTCATACTAAAACAAGAGCCTCTTTTCTTTCTCTGGGTGAGAGTTACACAACAGCCCATATTTCCCAGACTCAGCTCCTCATGAAGGGTGAGTCCTGGGGACTTTGGGGACAGGGGCAACCATGCTCTGAGTCAGTTTGGATTTGGGTCAGAGATGGCACAGAGTATCTAACGTCAGATACGTATTCTCTGCCAGCATGACTTCAAGGGACACTGCGAGCTCCCAGTCTGGACTGGAGCAGCCCTTGGGATATTTATTAATCACAATGGGATGGGGGAGCAGGAAAATGGGACAGTGACCACGTGCAGGTACAGTATTAAACCTAAAGGACTCAGTTTTTCAAGAAGATATGCCAGTTTTGAGGATGGACATTGAATTCTGGAAACTTAAAGAATCTGAGACCCTTCACACATGTGCTTATTCAACACTTCAAGTATTAAGTGTGGACCCTGCCTTAATTAGACCTGTCCTCTGCTCAGAGGAAACTTTGCTAAAGGCCCTGCCCAGGGTGTGCAAATTCTGGATAGGAGGGTGGGCAGTCCTGATGGATGCACCACCCTGGAGTACAAACGGCAGCATGTTGGAGTCTTGCAAGAATTTGCAGAAAGTGATGGCTAGAAAGGCCCAAAGCACATCACAGAGGCAGGACACCAAGATGGGTGGGATCTATCCTTTGGCCAGAGCTCAATGTAAAGGATAAAAGGAATGGTTTGTACAGAAGTGGGAGGAACCCCTTCCACAGCATCTCCACCCAGGCTTCAGGAGGAAGGACCTTTATAGAGGGAAAGTAAATTCTCACAAAACCATGGAAAGGAAAGGAAGGAGGGAGACAGAGAACAAGTATTGTCCATCCTCCAGTCCTACACCCACGTCTTCTACAAGTATGGGCATAGTCAGGGACACAGTTCATAGCATGCAAGATGGTCTCCCCTCCAGGTGCCAAAACCTTCTTGTCCTCCACTTTGGACTCTGTACCTCCTCCAAGCAGCAGTGAGACTGCGGACAACCTTGTTGGCCTATTTGAGTCAGTGACCATTGCTTGCCACCATTGCACAGACAAGTCCTATCCGTGCCAGGCTTTTGTGATTTATTTTTAAGTAACAATTTAGGCATCTATCAAATTCTTTCTGTAACATTGCATGCTTGACCTTAATCTTAGGAGATGGAGGGAGCCAGCTTCTCTGTACAAAAGCCGACCCTGAGGTTCACGATGCTGGGCAGTGGGGCCTTGAGCTTCTAGCCTGTGAGGAGCACAGCCCAGGTGCCAGCCCATAGGCTGTAAGGTGCATAGGGCCACCCAGCAGGCTGCAGGCGGGCAGAGTTGGGCCTCCCGGGTGACATGGAAGGGCTGCTTTAATGACAGCTGAGAGTGATTCATACTATCAATAGTTCCATCATTCAATTGGTCCTTGAAAACAATCCATTCTCTTAACTAGTTTAAGTCTGTCACATCCTGTAGACACACAAAGACTATTAAAGACTTCTTTCTTTATAGACACTGAAAGCCAAATGCTAGTCTAACCTTATCCATGTCATTGTGCAGTTGGGATTTAGGAGGATAGTAATTAAAATCTGCTCCTTCACCTGCAAGAACGAAACTACCATTGCGTTTCCTGGGCTGTGCTACTCTCTGCTTCCTTTCCATCCCCACGAGCACCTTGTGGTGCTCAAAATTACTCAGCAGTTGGTGCCAAAGGCTTTGGAATGGATCTGCCATGACTGCGGAGGTTCTCTAGGTTTGCTAACTGAATGAATCCCTCTTTTATGCCCTGCAGGATGGATGCATATTTGCTTTTCCTATAGTATAGGAGTGAAGCTGAGCAAAGATCATCCTTTCACTGGCATGATGTGTTAACTGTGTTGTTCCATGCTGTGTTTGTCTTTACCTTCTTCCCTGTATTGGACTAGTGACCGTCAGTGTCAGGTATATTTCATTCACTCCTCCAAGTGCCAGCTAAGTCCCGTCACAAAATGTGTTGAATGAATGAATGCATGAATGGCACTTTTCTATCAAGATTTTAGCCTCACTGAATTCTGCATTCTTAAGATTGGCTCTATTTTAAAACAAAAACCCAGCAAGAAAAAGAAAGAAAGAGAAAGCTATTAGATCACTGGTTTAAATTAAGCTTATTTTGGAGAACAGAATTGACTGTTATAATAATGCATGTAGACACAGCCAGAGTTAAAAGAATGATTAATTAATTCAGGCACAGGCACAAAGGCAGAAATTCCCTGGCTCAGAAGCCTAGATGTGTACTGCTGCATCCCCTGAGGAATTCCTTTGTGGACCGCCAGCCGGGGCTGACCTTATGCCCCATATCAGTGAGCTAATGAGTGATTGCATCTTTGCGTGCAGAAGGAATGCAGGGGCTGGGGATGCAGTGTGCCTCGGGACGAAAGATTCTCTCACCAGAGGGGGACTTTCTGGGGGACACAAACAGTGTATTACTGAACTGAAAGGTATGGAAGGGGAGAATTGGGAGGTTAAATTATGAACATCCTGACAGTCAGCATCCTGGGAAAAGAAAGAAAGATTTGCAGAGGGGTTGGGCTGGGAACAGTCATGGCTAGCAGTAGTTCCAGGGAGGAAGTATTTCCCTCTGTTTTCTTATCCTTAACATGGGAATTGTGAGTGGCCATGATGATGGGTGAGTTCTTCCAGGCTACAGATAAACCAGGGTTTCCGTGTTTCAGCCCAGTAAGCAAATATCTGGCTCTGACTGTCACACTCAAGGATGTTCAAAGATGTGTGCAGAGACTGATTCCCCAGCTCACAGAGCGGGGATGGCAGGCAAGGTGATGGCGGCCCTGTCCTTCACCCTGGAGGGCTTGGGGATGATATTGTGTTGCTGGTCTTGTCATCAGCAAGCAGGAAGGAGTAGTGAAGTGTGGAACTGGCTGGGCTCCAGGCGGTGTCTGAGGGAAGGGAAAACCATTACTGATGACAACTGCAACCATGATAGTAGGGACAGAAGAGGTCCCAAGAACGAATCACAGTCCCAACTGGCTGGACTAACTCCATGGGCACAAGAATATCCAGCTGAGCTGGGAGGTACTGGAGACAGAGTCACGCATGCCTGAAAGTGGAGGGGTCCAGGGCAGAAAAGGAGCATCTGTAGCCCCTCATTTTTACCCAGGAAACCTCTCTCCTACTAGCTCTCAAACTGAAGTACTTTTCTTGGGTGACTGTGGGGCTGGAACCTGTGATTGTTCAGCTCTCAAAAGCAGCCTGTCCTGAGCAGGCCCTCTGACACCTGCACTCTATTCTGTCCTTGTCACGTGTCCTCATGCCCAGGTCCTCTTGGTTTTTCAATAGCTCTGAGGCTACAGATATGGTATCTCTGCTCTTCAGTTGCATCCCAAGGTATACATTATCCAAGGGAGAAGGAAGGACTTTGGAAATATCTGGGAATTCATTTCCCTGCCTTTGTCACTCTGTGACACGGGGAAAGTTTTCTGAGGTTTCCATCCTCTTGTGTCTTCGTCTGCAAGTTCAGGCAAAGAAACAGCATTTATAAAGTAGGGGGATGATAGTGCCCACTATATATCTCTATTAAGGAATTGAAGAAATGAAACTTTCCCCATTCTTTTCATCCTTAGACTAAAACACAGATGCCCACACACACACACATATGCACACACGGAGAGAACATGCCAAGTTTGAGACCTTTTTGAGGTTAAAAAAATGAAGGCCATTTCATATCTTTAAGGCTCAATGTCTGCATCTGGAAAGGAGAGATGATGAACAAAACAATGACGATGGTGACAATTCCATACCGAGCACCTTCTCAGGACCTGGCCTTGTTAAGTGTTTTACATACATTAATATGTTGTGATAATTAAAGGAAGTAATGCACACGGAGGAACTTGGTACTGATCTGACACACAATAGACACTCCATAAATGTGAGCTAATGTGACTGTTTATGTATTCAGTGTGGATTACATCATCTGCTCACCTCTCATCCTTTATTTATACCCCCACACAATAGGACTTGCAATTGTTTCTTTCTTATCTTTTCTTTTTAACTTTTTATAAACACTTTCATCCTCTGACTATGTAGATGAGAGTTCTATGAAAGCAAAGAATCTTTCAAAATGTTTTCTCTTCTTTTGGATTTATCTTGACGAATGGTCCAAATATATGCTCTACAAGTTCTTTGTTTCCTCAAGATCCTCCTGGTAAACACATATAACTTTGCAATTTCTAGAACACACCACCCCTAAAGTGTTTTTGAAACCATGAACGAGAGTGACACTGCTTGCCAGCTGCAAGCGCTGTCATTGCCTGCTGCTTATTGACTGGCTGCCTCTTCTGCTCTGTGCTAAGCAGTAAGGAGACAGGATTTCTTCCCAGGTGTGCTAACAACTGGTGCTTGCACTGGCTGCCTCCCAATTTACTCATCAAAAGCAAAATGAAACCCGAGAATCAAGCTCCTGGTCTCAAAGCCTGGGCTGGGATGCTGAGTTTGTGAAGGTCTACAACCATCCAGAGCCTGCAGTCATGAAGGCCCAGAGTAAATCACATGCAGTAGGAGTAATCTTTATGCCTGTGAGCTATTCTATTAAATTCATGGCTACTGAAATAGGCAGGATAAAGAAATTAGACTATCTGATCATTCACTTGAGAAATAGAGAATTGTGCCTGAGTAAAGTTGGTGTGGATATAATAAAAATAACAACAGCAAAAAGTAAAATCAGCTAATATTAAAAAACATTCACTACTTTCAGGTGTACTCTACAGACACTGTTTCAGTCCCTACACTTCTCTGGGTATTCTCATTATCCCCAGTTTGTGGGTAAAACTACAGCCTTCGTGAGGGAAGGTTCAAACCAGTAAGATCTGCCCATTACCCAGCGGAAGTCCACACTCAGCTTTGTGACTTTGGACACTGAGACCTGCTATTTTGCAATGGGGAGCAAACCTCCAATGTCCAGGTCAAATAGGTATAAAAAAGTAAGAGTTTTTGAGTGAATGAATGAATGAGTGCTCCTGGCAGGCAATTTTCTTTGTTCCCGGTATCCAGCAGAAGCACTTTATCAAAAAGATCTTTGGGCTCAGCCTCCAATAGCATCCTAGAAGTCTCAGCAGTGACTTTTTGTGTGTGTGCTTCTGCTTCTACAGTGTAGAGGAGGCTTGTCTGGGCACAATGCAAGGGGAAGTTCTGCTCCTGTGGCCACTTGGATTATGTGACAGCCAGCTTGATGCTTAACAGGGCAAAGGGCACAGAGTTGCAAAAGCCAGATGGCTGTTTCTGAATCCAATTCCCTCCTGCTGCCAACCTGCTCTGAAATACAATCCATCACTCTCCATGATAGATGTCTTTGAACTTGGGAACTCGGCTCTTGAGAAGTGGAGGAGGGAAATTGAATACCAACCATTTCCGTTCCTCAAGAGAGGTTCTGTAGTGGCCTGAGGTGGTGACAGCTTGGAAAATGGTGTCACAGCTCAAATTAGTGCTGAGCAGGCATGGGGCACTTGTGTCTTCAAGGCTGGCTGCTCCCAGACATGGCTGAACTGACCTCAGACACAGTCACCCGTGTCTCCATCAGCACCCCACTGCCAACTCTGGATTCGGTGAGGAAATTCGAAGTTCCCAAGCATCTCCTGGGCCAGAGACCCAATGAAATGGTAGAGGTGGGGTGTAGGTGTGGATGCAATGGGGAGATAACAAGGTGAGGGGCAGGGCCAGAAGTCCAGAGTGACCAGGGAACCTCTCTTTATGTTCTGGCTATAAACATGTACTGTTACTGAAAAGATGTTATGTAACTGAATTCTGATGATGGTATTTTTTTTTCTTAATATTACAGTAACATGTGTTTAATTAGTTACCATCCTTCTTATACCAAGTAATAGAAACACTCAAGTGAATTGAACCAAAAAAGAAAATAAACCAAAGCAAAGGCAAATGGAAGAGATGGTTTCTGTGGAAGAGAATTCTAGGGTGAGGATGGGATAGAGCCTACAAAAGCCCTGGAACAGGAAAATCCGGGAGTCTAGCTCTGTTCTCACTATTGGCTCACATTGCATTTGTCCTCTGGGACAACAGAGCCAGTTTCCTCAGTCCCTTCTTCCTCCACTACAGGATCTGACTGGTCAGAGTAGAATCATGTATCTATCACTTCTCCAATTAGCTGTGGCCATGGAGGTGTCTATCACTTCTCCAATTAGCTGTGGCCATGGAGGTGGGGTCACGGGTATAAAGGATTGTCTGGGGCTCCTCCCTGTGAGTCTATGTGACAGTTCCAGGAGAATGGGGCTGGTCACTCGTGGGCTGGATAAATAAATCCAAAGGAGTTCAGGGTGGTTTTCCCTCTTTGAGAAGACTTGTGAAAATGCTGGAGATAGAGGGAGTGGGCAAGAGTGAAAAAGCAAATAGAACAGTTGGTTTCTATCACTATCTGTTGTATCATTTTAGAATTTATTTGATTATTTTCTGTAATTTTTCTTCCATGTATCTATGATGGATCTTTTATTTTTATTGCTTCCCAGCAAGTTGGTCAAATTATTTTGTGGCCAGATTTTTATTGAGCACTCACTAAGTTCTAGGTACCATTTGGATAACAATGTGCTTCAGTAAACAAGACAGACAAAACTCCTGTCCTTGGGAAACTAATAAATTATCGGTCAACAAGTAATGGTGCAGCTAAAATTATTTCACAAAATGATGAGTACTGTTTTAACAAAAAGAGTGTGTGTGTGACAGAGAGAGGCATGTAGACCTGGCATGGAGGGCACTGCAGATGGAGAGGTCAGGGCAGGCCTTGCTGAGGAGGTGTCCTGAGTGGAAGAAGTCATCCGGTCCTGTGAGCAAAGGGGAGCACATCACAGGCAGGGCTAGAGCATGCAGCTGGGCTGCTGGGGGGCATTAGTGCCACAAGGGCAAGGTCAGCCTGGCAGAAGCACAGTGAGAGATGTGCAGTGTTCAGACACAAGTCTGGAAATATAGGAAAAGGACATTTGTGTATAGGTTTGAGTCAGGGAGTGATGTGACACAAGTAACTTTTTCCAAAATTAAGTCCATTCCTGGGTCTTGCCCTGGAAGCAGTGGGGAATTGTTAGGAAAAATACCAGCGCTTGGGCTCCAACATTAAATGCTAAATCAAAATGTTTGGGAAAAGGGCCTAAAATGCAACTTAAAAAAATGATCAGTTGCATTTTTTCAAATTTAAGATGAACTTTGTTTTACGGTTTGATAAGCATTGATAAATACATGTCCCCTGTAACTGACTCTCCCCAGTCAAAATATAGCATTTTCTGTGGCCCCCAAAAAGTTCCAACACATCTTTTTGCACATCTCTCCTCTTGAGCTTGAGTGACTGTGGGTATGTTCCGCATCACTGTACGGGAGTGTTTCTTTTCTAGAATCTCAATTAGATGGATTTAATATCCTGTACTCTTTGTTTCTAGCTTTTTTAACTCATCAGAATGGTTTGAGATTTTTCCACATAGTTGACAAAGTTTCCTTCTTATTGCTGTATAACATTCCATGAAGAAAGTTGTTTAGTCATTCATTTATTTTCTTTCTTTTTTTTTAATTTTCATTTTTATTAGTACATATTTGCAGTACCTAATGATTACACACATTATTGGGAGTTCGTACATGTACATGGGTGGTTGAACACTTTCTGGGCTGGGGCTTATGATTAAAGCTGCTAGGAACATTCATTTAAAGGAGTTTGTGTAGACATGTGCTTTTATTTCTATTGGGGAAATATTCACAAGTGGGATTAGTGAGTTATAATTTGTATATTTAAGAAATTGCAAATTGTTTTCCAAAGTGAGTGCATTTTCCAAAGTATGTAAGAATGTGTAAGAGTTCCAGTTGCTGCATAGTCTCACCAATATTTGGTATTTCTAATTTTCTCCTTTCTGACATGAAGTGATTACTTCATGAATAAGATTGGTTTTCCCTGAAATACCTTTGTCTAGCTTTGGTATTAGATGTTACTGTTTTTGCAAAACTGAGCTAGAATGTGATTCTTCCTTTTTGTTTTCTAGAAGAGTGAATGTAGAGATGCAGAAGGAGCATTTTTCTTTCTGTAAATATTTGGTGGAAGCCAGGTATGGTGGCACATTTCTAATTCTAGCACTATGGGAAGCTGATGCAGGAAATACTGTAAATTTGAGCCCAACCCGGACAATTTATTGATTTATCAAGAACTTGTCTTAGAATAAAAGTGGGCTGAGAATGTTGTTCAGCACAAAGGCTCTGGGTTCCATTCCAAGTACTTAAAAAGAAATAAAGGAGAGAGAGAGAGAGAGAGAGACAGAGAGAGAAGGGAAGGAGGGAGGAAGAGAGGGAGAGAGGGAAGGAAGGAAGAAAGGAAGGAGGGAGGAAGGAAGGAAGGAAGGAAGGAAGGAAGGAAGGAAGGAAAAAGCTTAGTGAAATGCACAAGTAGAGACATCTGGTTCTGACTCCACTTCTACCATCTCTACCATGAAAGCTTCCAGCTGGTCTCCTTGCAAGCTTTCCTCTCTCTTCTCTCTACCTACCTGCATTTCTGCTTCTGAGTTCTACTCTCTGAAAATCAGGTACTGAGCTGGTGCCTGGGACGCTAATCCAGACTCTTAGGGGTGGGCTTTACTTTGGGTTGTCCCATCCAGGATCACAAAGCTAGATTCCCTGGTTACTTGCTGGTTTGTGTTGATTAATCATTGTCATTCTTCACAAAGGTGCCTGAGCACTGTGGGTCTCCTCCAAGGAGACGGATTGATTGCTGAACTAATGAAGCATCGGGCCCTCTTCTCTTTCTGCAAGAGTTCCAGGACCTGAGCAATGCTGCGAGGAGGAAGGATCCTACCATGAAATGTGTCTGTGTGAGCATTTCTGGCAAATTACCTAAAGAAAGCTGAAAAGGGACTTGAATCTCTAATCCTTTCATATTTGTTATGACTTATGTTCTTATTCTAATTATTCATTTTTATACAAAATTTTGTTTTTGTAATATTGTAGTCCTTTATTAAAAGTGGATCTCTAAAATGTATGAGATTCTTGCCTCATGAGTCTGACTCTTTCTCCCTGAATCGCCTTAGTTTATCCTTAGTCAACCAGAATAAGTCCTGCGATGCCCTTTTCCTGTCCACCTTGGACAGCTCCCTCCCCCAGGCTGGCTTAGGCATTAGGCTGAGCCTGGGTTCTGGAGGTAGCAAGTGCCTCTTTGGCCTTAGCTGTGAATGTGACTGGACTGCTCTCAGGAGCTGTCTCCCAGAAGAAAAACTAAAGTATAGATCCAGCCTAAGGCAGGGAAAGCTGGAGATTTCAGAGAGGGAGGACAGAAGTCACAGAATAGTTGCGGACGGCTGCCAGAAGGAGCTAGAGTTGTGTTGAAGTACAGGACTCGCACTGAGAGTGAGAAAGGGGCAGGCACTACCCATGGACAAAGAAAGAGCCCTGAGCAGGTCCTAGCTCAAAAATAAGGCAGGGAGTACAATGGCACAGTCCTATCAAGGTAAGGAAGATGTTTGTGCACAGGAAGTAGGCTAGAAGGGGATGTGAAAACCCTGGCTTTGCTTTTCTTCCAGCTAAGCTTTTGTTCACATTGTTTTACTTTTTTAAAAACTCAATGCATTCATAATTCAAATAGCACAAAAAGGAGAACATTA
The DNA here is from genome assembly GCA_004027455.1 of Hydrochoerus hydrochaeris. Taxonomy (NCBI): domain Eukaryota; kingdom Metazoa; phylum Chordata; class Mammalia; order Rodentia; family Hydrochaeridae; genus Hydrochoerus; species Hydrochoerus hydrochaeris. The sequence continues at coordinate 80,749 of PVLA01007397.1, read as the reverse complement.
ACACATAGACCTACTTCCCTGCCCTGTCCCCCTCCCTATCCCTCAATTCTGTCTCCCAAGGCAACTATTGTCCTTACCTGCAACTTTCCAGCAGTGCTGAGTGATAATGTTGACATGTGTGAGCTCCTGCACACGGAGTTGTGTTCCCTGAACCTTGTTCTCCAAGAGTGAGTCCTATAGAGGTGTCTCTACCGACTGTAGTTTTCCCAAAGGGGAATGATTTGCTTTGGCTTAGAATCAAGCAGGGTGACACCGGTGACACTATGTGCCCACGGCAGGTCCTGAGCAACTTGCTTGGCCTCTGAGCCTCAGTGACTCAACTGTAAAGCCAGGAGGATTATAACCCCTCTCAGGGACTCTTGGGAAGATTAACAGGGAGAATGAGAGTAAAACCCAGACACACAGCAGAGCACAGGAAACATGTCTCGTCAGTGGTGTCCACCAGAGCTCCTGGAGAGTGAGGAATCCTAGAGGGAGAGACACCTTGCTCTCCTCCACAACCTGCAGGCAGAAGCGGCCCACCCTGTGTCATTCTTGAACCCCGCCCATTCTTCCATTCTCCGTCTCAACCCACAAGCTTGGGAGGAAAGAAACTCCAGCAAAATGTCATCCAGGCAGAAGAGCCGCTCTTCTGTTTATTTAGAAGCTTAGCTTGGACTTTGTTCAAGCCAGAGGCTGCTGGGGTGCTGGGAAGGCTTCTTGGGCTCCATCCAAGCAGGCTCCCCGCCTCCTTCCCTCCCTCCCTCCCTCCCTCCCTCCCTCCCTCGCACTGCTCAGCTGGCCATGCGGCCGAAGCTTCATGCGGAAACAGCTCCACGCTGGGGGCTCGTGTGGAGATGAAAATTAAGGGATAAATATACAGGTTTAATAATATTCTGTCATTTTGACAATCTCTGCTGCTTGCCTGTGATATTTTAATCCACTTTGCATGCTTTCGACATGAGAACTTCTGACGAAGTTTCACCAGGAAGATAATATCTTTATATAATGGCCTTGTTCTGTGGCTGTGATTCTAAACACAAATTTATTTGCTTTTATCACTTTGGACTAAAGAGAAGGAAAATGAACCATTAGAAAAAAGCCTTCTATTATCCCCCTCCCTCTTTCATTCTCCTGTGGAAGCGGCAGCTCCTTCCCCTTTTATCTTTCCGCTCAGCACTTACAGGCAGGCTCCATTATCTGTTCCAGCGCTGCCTTTGAGGTTAATATTTCAATTCAGTCCTTCTGTTAGCCATGGAGATGAATTAAATTAGTGCCAGCCAGAGGACTGAATTAAATAAACTGTAAAAGAATGCCAACGTTCCCCCCTTTTCCCTCTGCGAGTCTTGTACCCCCAGTTAAAGTTTTAAATGGAGGCTGCAGGGATTCACAGAGAGTTGCCTTGAACTACTTACTGCTAAATGGAAGCTCAGATGTTCAGATCACGTTTGGACACTATCCCTTCATCCTGCTTGTACTCGGTTCTCACTATGTGGCAGATGTGGTTCTTGATGTGGCAGTAGAGCCTGGCACAGTCCCTGGTCCCCCAGAAGGTGATTGGGTGACAACTGCGGCACTTGACAGGGCAAGAGAGAGGCCGAAATGAAGTCCCATGGGGAGAGAGAAGACACATCACCAAAAGTTTTTCAGGCCTCTGTGCAGGGTTTTGACTGTAGCCCTATTAAATGTTAAGCCATTGGCAGATTCTGATCTGCTGTGGTGGTGAGAGTGGCTTCCAGGAGCTCAGAGGAGCGAGAGAAGCAGCTGTCCAGGTGCTGGTTCTGGGCTGAGGGCACAGGAGGTGGGGAGGACTGGACAGATTCTGGGCGTGAGTAGGAGTAAAATGACGCAGAGGCTGTGGGCTCGGACTTGTTTTTTTTTTTTTTTTTCTTTTCCCCGCCTCCCTCCTACAAGAGAGAAATGAGTTGCATTTCTTTAAAAAGTCCACTTTCCCTGCTCCTGGTCTGCACATGTGGTGACTACTCCCCCTACCCACACAGACAGAGTAGCTTTAGCAGCAGCAGGGCTCCCTGCTTTGAAAACCTGACTTTCAGGGAAGCCCGCAGGAGGGCAGCAGCGGGGGTGCAGCAAAGGTAAAACCACCCAGGGGGTCAGGTGCCCAGTCTGTAATCTTCTGCCCTCCATGAGCCAGAGAGATGGGGAAAGTGGTGAAAGAAAGATTCTGCTTGGATACCTTTTTATTCTCTTTCTTGGGACTTCTGGGATCCTACTTCTGAGCTTTCCAGGTGGAGGGCCAGGACAGAATCTGGAGAAAGGTCACTGTCCCTAACCTACTCTACCTTAGCTACTCAGTTACTCTGGGTGCTGTGCTCCCACATTGTCCCTGAACATCCTCAAATGTCATGTCCTCTCTGGCTAAAGTGGATCCATGCCCTGTGGCCTGCCTGTGACCCTCTGATGGTGGAAGCAGCACCATCAGTGCACAGTTCAGCTCCTACGAGGAGCAAGTGGTGTGAATGGTGCTTACAACTAAGGGAATTCGTGTTAGCCCAAGTGGACTCCTTAGAACTTTTAAACTAGGTTGGCTACAGTGCCCAGGCTAAACTTGAGAGGAGAAAGTGGGCAGATTCTTGGGTGCCACTGAAAACTGGCCAATGAGGTCAGGACAAGTCCTGGCCAGAGGCTCACTTCTTCCAGGAGCTCTGTTGATATTGAATACTGACAGTAAATTCTAGTTCAAATGTATGATGTGAATCAAATCCAACCTGTTCCAGGAGGGCCAAATTTAGCACCTGGACTTCTACTGTGTAATCACTGCTGAAAGTCACCTTGTATCACTCTTTAGGACTGAAGCACAGATTGTGAGATCATCAGTGGAATTTTGTTTCAGCTAAGTGTACTACTAAAAATTCCCCCTTCTTTCTACCGGGTAACCCATGAGTAGAGGGACACAGACTACTCACAGGAACTCAGAGGAAGTAGCCCACCATTCTTTCTTCGGGTCTCCTTGGGCGCAGTGGTGAGCATGAACAGGAATGAGTATGTGGCCGACTCTACCGCAACCAGTGAGATGTGGTAAGACATTCTCAGAGAATCTCAGGAGTTTGGGGAATCACTCTGCCTGACCTTAGATGGGAGTGAAAGTTTTATTAACCATTTCACAGCCTCTGAGGGACAAGGTTTCTGAGAATCAGGGCTGCATGAAAAAGAAAGCTAGAAAAAAAAAAATCCAAGTTTTAATAACATTGGTCCAGTCCCTAGATTCATCTGTGCCCAAAGTCCTGCCCTTGGACAGTTCAGTGATAAAGTCCTCTGTGGCCTTAGGTTTTTTAAAAAAGACTTTTTTGTCTTTATGGAATTAATCTAAAAGATAGAGAAGGCTAATGGCCTGTTTTAGAAGGGGAATCAGGTAGCTCCAGAGGGGTCACAGTGTTTATCAAGCTACAAATAATAAGCACAAAGTCCAGGTGGCAAAGACCATTCTTCTGCCAATGCAGAACAAAGCTGATGCTGGGGCCAATACCTGGGTGGCTACTCCAACACCAAGAGGAGTGATGAGCCAGGAGTTCCTATGCTGATTCTATGATGTGTGACTTCAGAAGATCACCCTGACCTGCTCCTGGACCTTAGCTTCTGAGTATGTTATAGCAAAGGTGCCATTAAGTTGCATTTGCTGAGTGTTTCCTAGGTGCCAGGGGCTCTGCTAAGTGTTCACTCCTCCTGGAAGATGGTAGGGTCCTCCGCAGTGCCCTTTCCACTTCCTCAAGGTTTCCCACGACAAAAGACAGAGCTGGACCTGACCCCAGGGACATGTGTCTCCAGGGGCAGTGGTGTGTTGGGCAGGATATCATTAGGGGGCTGAGGGTGACACAGTGACTTGAGGGAAGAGCTCTGAATCACAGAGCTGTTTGTAAAAACTGTGCTCTGACAGCAGTGCACTCATGGGATTCTAAGTGTTCTTTCTTGGGAGAATTTTTGGAACTAACACTGAATCGAGAAGCAAAAAGGAAGTGGGGGAAAATCACACCATTAAATATTAATACATTTTCTTTGTTTTAATTAGATTCTTTCCCCTATAGGCAGGTAGAAGGACAGACCCTTCAGAGGCCTCTTTACTGTATTTAAAAACCTCTCACTCAATCAGTACAATAATTAAGAAGCACTATTTTTTTTTCTTAGCAGAAGGAACTAATTATTTCAGCCTTATGCTGATTGATCCATTTTTATGAGAAGTTTTAAAATCGTAAGATTTCATTTCTTGAATCCTTTAGAAGAAGGTTAGGATTAACCATGCTTATCAATTGTGGTTGGGGGCACTGGGCACACAGGTCTGCTCTGTGCCTACATGGGGACTCTGGAGGTCAGCGCCAGCCTCACCTATCACCCTTTTGGCATTAGACAGTAGGAGTTTCTGAGAAGCACAAGAAGGGGGTTCCAGTGGATGCCGTAAACTAGGGGCCAGGGCTCACCTTTGTCTTTCTTTCTCTGGATGGCAGCCTCAAAATGCCCTAACTGGAAAGGGACTCTCCCACCTCCACCCCAGGTCCAACACATCTCTACATGTGCAAAGTCTATCAGTCCTTCAACGCCCACCTAAGGAACACCTTTTACATGAAGCATCCCATGACACTCAGGTGACACCGTTGTATCTTCTCTGGGCCCTTGCAGCCCTTTGTATGAGCATCTTGAGTGTGGCCCCTCTCTTCTGTATGTCCAGGGTGGTGACAGGGTGCCTTTCTGACCTGTAGGGCTGAGGAAGGCTGAGACACTGAGGGGGACCCACTCCTAACTGGTACTCTCTGTGTCACAGTGAACAGGCAGGAGAAAGGAACAGGGCACGGGAGAGGAAGGAATGAAGGAATTGAGTCTCTTTCTGCTTGACATTTTTTTGAATAACGATCAATAGATGGGGTCATGTTTCTTAAATACCATCTTTTCTTTCTTAGACAGATGGCTCTAGGTGGGGAAAATGGCATTGTTTGATGAATGAAATGAATGCAAAGAAGATGTGAGAGAAGAAGGTGAAGGAGTCTCAAATATTTCCCAAACAAAAAAGAAGGTTTGGGGTGTGGCTCAGTGGTGAGTGCTAGCCTAGCATGTGCAAAGGGTTGGCCCTATCCCCAGACCAGGGAGAAAGGAAAGAAAGAAGGAAGGAAGAAAAGAAAAAGGAAGAAGGAGGAAGGAAGGGATAAAGAGAGATGAAGGGCCAAAAACAAAAAAGTCAGAGGGAGAGAGGACCAGGAGAAATGAAAAAAAAAAAAAAAAGAAGAAGAAAAGAAAAAAAGAACAACTGGAGGGGGCAGGCAGGGAGCTGTAGAGAAGGAGATTCTGAGTAGAAAGCAAACAAAAACAAAGGTGACAGAGAAGAGTCAAAGAGCTGGGCCCAGGCTAGCAGCTGGAAAAGAGCTCAAAGAATTAATTAGCTTTTAAATTAGTTGTGTGACTTTGTTTCTTTTCAGTGTAATCAGATTCTCTCCCATGTTGCCACAAACCCTGGCTGGCTTCCTTTTGAGGGGTGGTGGAGATCTGAGTCTGTAGGCATGGGAGGGCTGCTGACATGGCTGTCTGGCTCTGAGGTGGCCCTGATGTCTCAGAGGAGCCTGCAGCTTTGGGAGACACAGTCTCATGTCCTCTTCCGTCCCTCTTCCTTTGGCTTCTTGGGGCCACCAGAGAGGCTGGCTGGGTTAGACTCTCCTTCCCTGGACCTGAGTCTCAAACGTTTTCCATTGTTTATCCTAACTTTCTTTTTTTTTTTTTAATTTTATTTTACAGAGAATAAAACAAAAGAGGACAGAATAAAGCAGATCAGAACAGAACAATGCAGGCAACACAGCACTTCACAACACAACTGGATATCAACAGTAGCTACCATAGTATCTCTTTCTTTGAAATAGTGGAGCATACCTTCGCAAAAAATAATATCAAACATAACAAAATAGAATAAAAGCATTCAAGAGAAAGAAACTATTACAAGGCATTCTGAACCAAATAACAGAAGATGAGTAATGGCTACTATAATATCTCATTTTCCATAAAAAATTTGTTTATACTATCATACATATTAAAATCCAATTAGACACAACATGATAGAACCAATGGTAATAGAACAACAAAAGCATGGTAGGACTTCAGAGCCAGATGATACTAAATCAGCAATGCCTGCCCTATTGTCTTGTTTTCTTCAAAGTAGCTGTTCATACCATCACACATAACAAGGTCAAACAAAACAGAATAAAACCCTTCCAACAAATGAATGAAAACATTATAAGACTTCAAAGCAATATAATGGGGAACCATGATTACCATAGAATCTTACGTACTCTTACCATTTTTTACACTAGGGAGACTATATGGTATTTATACATGTAAGTTTGATTTATTTCGCTTATATGTATGGTCTCAAGTTGCATCCATTTATTTATAAATATCTCATTTATTTATAAATGATCATTCTTTATAGCTGAGTAGCACTGAGTAGTACTCCATTGTTTAAAAGTACCACAATTTTTTTATCCATTCCTTAGTTGACAGGCACTTAGGTTGTTTCCAAGATCTGGCTATTACAAATTGTGCTGCTATAAACATGGGTGCACATATATCACTGTGGTATGATGTTTTCAGTTCTTCTGAGAATAGCTGGGTCAAATGGGACTTCCAATCCCAGCTTTTTGAGGAATCTCCAGACTGACCTCCACAGTTGTTGCACCAGTCTGCACTCCCACCAACAGTGCAGAAGTGTTCCTTTTCCCCCACAGCCTCTCCAGCATTTGTTGTTGGTAGTTTTCTTGATCCTGGCCATTATTTTTGGAGTGAGATGGAATCTCAATGTGGTTTTAATTTGCATTTCTCTAATGACTAATGATGATGAACATTTTTTCATGTATTTATTTGCCATTCATATTTCTACATCTGTGAACTGTGTGTTCATCTTGGATGCCCATTTTTGGATTGGGTCTTTGAATTTTGGGGGTCTGATTTTTTTAATTCTTTGTAAGTTCTAGATAGAAGTTATCATAACTACAACCTAGGGCTAAGGTAACTCCTTTCTTATCTACAACCTAGGGCTGTTTCTTATCTACAGCCTAGGGCTAAAGTAACTCCTTTTCTTAGAAGCTGTTGTGAGGTTTAATAAAATAGTGAGGCCCAAAATAAAATATTAGAGGTTATTTTCTCATCCCTCCTCTCTTCTAACCTGCAGGCATTGAAGATACATATGGAATCTTTAAAATGTTTCTGCTAGAGTTGTAAGAGGAAATACAGAACTCCTAGTTAAATCTGAATTTCAGATAACAACAAATAATTTGAAACTAAAATTTGAATAAGTGTCCTGCATTTTTAGCTGCTAAATTTGGCAATCTAATTCCTGCCCTTTGACTTTCTAAGATTTCATTTCTGAAAATATATTTAAGATAATTGCTTATACAGAAAACATCTTTGCAAGAAAATTTTCTTTGGAGTGTTTTAAAAATATGTGTTCAAAATTGAACAAATAATGTGCCCAATATCAGAAAACTGATTAAATAAGAGTGTGTCTACATGATTGAATATTATAAAGTCAAACAAATATTTCTGAAGAATATGTAATAAAAACACAGGGAATATTTATGAAATATGAAAAAAGCAAGGGATGAAATTATATAAGCAGGATTAAAAAGTGCAAAATCCTCCTTAAACAGAAAAAAATGGATAGAAAACTTGGTAAAAATTAGTGCTTATTGTAGGTATGGAATTAGGGCTTTTTTCTTTCTACTTACATACACATCCCAAATTTTCTGTAACAAGTAAGAATTGCTTTAGTTATAAAATCAGCTTCTCAAGTTTGCAATTTGTGAGAAGGGCAAGGGTAAGCAGGTGCTGGACACCCCTCCCCCCACCACACTGTCATGCTGGAGCACATGGGGTGTGGCCCTGGGGTCACTTCCGAATGTGGCACCACAGTTTTTTCTCCTCAAGTCAGAGCTGCATGCATTCTGCTCAGCGCCCTGCTGCTCTGGGATCATCCTGCTGCTTCTTTCTTTTTGCCTGTTACCTTTTTTCTGTTGCATTCTTCCTTTTCTTTACTTCTGTCTCCTTCTCTCTCCTCTCTCTTATTTTTTCCCATTCTCTGACTCGCCTCTGTGTCAGTCACAAATCTGAATATACATTAAACAGCTGCAACATTCCAACTGACCTATCAAATGCACAAGAGAAGCATGCCTTCAGGAACGGATGAGCTCTGTCTCCTTCAGTTCTGCGGGCCCTTTTCTGTGCCTTGGCTTTGTCCCTGGGCTTTCCTTCTTGTGGCTCCAGTGGTCACCAGTATTCTGGGTTTCCTTTATGCACATCACATATCACTGTTGGTGGGTGTTTCTACCTGAGCACTGCAGAAGAATCCTGAGATTGTCTTAATTGATTCACATGCCATCTTTCAGCTGGTGACCATGACTGGGTAGTGGAAGGCAGGCCTGGCTTTAGATAAGCCACTTAAAACTTCAATCTGGAATTGTGTGTGTGGAACCATGAACAAAGGTGAATACTGAAGAAAAAGCTGTGTATTTTCGGGAAACAGACCACAGTAGGATTCTGGGTTTTCAAGCATCAGATGTCACTTTGAATCAATGAGCAGGTGCTTGGAAGTATCCACTGATGTCCAGGTATTTCATGTGAAGATCTGCTATCATTTAACCCCCTTCTCCAGTGACATAACTACTCACCCCATGACAGTAAATCACAAGATCTTGCTGTTCAGGCACTGTCCAGGCCATTTTTGAGATTACCATCAGATATGAGTCTATGTGAGCCTATGTGAGTAGATTATCTGGACAGACAGACTGCTACTGGCAACAGACTTGGTGTGGTTCTAGCATAATGGACCTGCAGGATTATGAAGGAATGTGGAACTGAGAGGGCTCTGAACATTCTTACCTTCTTGTTACCATATATGAGTTGTCTTGTTCTTCTTTTTTATTTTTTATAGTGGGGATTGAACCCAGGGCCTTTGCACTGAGCTAGAACTACACACCTTTTTAATCTTGTATTTTAAGACTCATGAAGTCACTAAATTTCCTGGGCTAGGCTCACCCTTGTGATCTTTCTGCCTCAGTCTCCCAAAGTACTGGGACTAAGATGTGGGCCTCTACACCTAACTTTTTTTTCTTGCTAGATTCTTAAGACTTCACATTCAGTCTGAGCCATATTTTCTCTCTCTCTCTCTTCTCTAATTTACAAACTCTTCTTTTTAAAAAGTTCATATTTCCTTGCTGAGACTTTGCCTAATGAAGTATTTTATGGTATTCTCTCCTTTAAAAAGAATGAGGATGAATGTTTATTAAATTAATTTTTGCTTTAATGTGTTTCCTTCATATTTCATGCTGTGGAGCTAACTGTTTCTGCAAATGACTTTTTCCAAGGTGCCTGATTTATTTTTAATTGCCTCTGTCCCTTGGTTTGATTCCATACTACACTTGTTATTTCCATTGTTTAGTATGTAAAGCTTAGAGACAGAACAGGTAAGGGTTTCTCCCTTTAGGGAAGCAATGCTGTGACTCAACAGGATAGAGATGCATTCATCCTTGAATAGGAGCTACAAAGCGCAAGTTACTTTCCTGTGGCTTCCAGAATTGAAATACAAATGACATTTTCTCCCATTCGCAAAATGCTCTGCAGAATAAAAAGCCTATTGGCGTGCAATATTTCAAGTGCTCCCCATTTTGATGAGATATTACCTAAAACTTATGAAGTCATTAAGTGAAAGCTTTCTTTTAAGGCTAAAAGAAGAAGTGGCTTGCCAAATATTTCACAGCTGGCAGCAACACCTGTGGAGAACAGCTATATTTTTGACCTTAAAGATAATTCCTTACCTCTATACTACTGTATGCTGCCCTCAAAGTTCAGTCCCCAAATAACATTTTTGTCTTAGGTATTTGTGATTTACTTTTTAGGAGAAGGAAAATTGGAATAAATAAATCGGGAATAGGGTAGCGCCTAAGAAATGGAAGAGGTCCCAAATAAGTTGCCCCTACATTTGTGATTTTTAAAGAAAATATTTATTAAAAAGTAGAAAAGATAGAAAAAAAAAGTGTGTGTGTGTGTGTGTGTGTGTGTATACTTCCCATTATTCCTCTATCTGAAAGTAACAATTGCTCCTGGATACAGGAGGCCTTGAACTTGGCTGTGAGATAAGAGCTGTCCTGGTAGCATTTTCTATGGGCACCAAAACTTTTCACCCTGGTCAGTGTCTCCTGCTTGACTACCTTTAAACCCAGTGAATATGTCACTTAGGTCTAAATTGCCAATTACTCCCCAAGAAAAACGAAAACAAATTTTTGGGAAAGTCAAAAAGCTTTTCTCAAAACTAACCACTTGTAAGGTACAGTGGTACACTTCTGCAATCCCAGCACTCAGGGGCCTAAGGTAGGAGGATGAGCCCAAATCCAAGGCCAACCTGGGCTCCATAGTGAGTTCACAGCCAGTTTGAAGTACTTAACAAGACCATGTTTCAAAAAGGAAAAACCTAGCCCTAGTGGAGGCAGAGAGACCTCTGCCTCAAGTCTCTATCTCACCTTGCGCAGGTGTGCAAGAGATATTATTATAGTGGCGGTTCCGTGAGACAATAAAGATGGAAACTCCATCTGTTTAACTTCCCCTCCCCCAGCCATTCTTGGCTCCTTCTCTTGTGGAAAAGAAATAGGACACTGAACTCCTGCAATCAGCATATTCCGTACTTTTCTGCCCCTTGCTCCAAACTGAGAAAGGGAGGGGGCGGCACTTTATGCTCTTAGCATGAGAGGTTAGACAAGCAGTTTAAGCTCTAGAAGAAAAAATAATCCTAGTTTCTAAAGATCCATTTTATCCTCTCTGCTACAAGCAGATGCATCCGTTTTTAGCTAACTCCAGCTAGAACTTCATTTTCAGCCATAAACTCAACGTGGGGAATGGGTTAACCATTCATGCTCATCAGAGTGGAAGCAGGTTCCCAGTTGAGCACTTAGTGGAAAGATGCAGAGGAGGGGAATTTCCCCCCAAAGTTTCCAAGGATATGGACAGTGTAAGATTTCTGCTACCAGCTGAATTCTGCTAGGATTTCTAACTTACTTTCAGTGCAGTAAATGTGTAGTCAGAGAATATACTTTGTTTAGTTTCTTTCTTTTAAAACTTCTTGAAATTTGTTTTATGGCATGGCATAAGATCTACTAAGTGAGCTTCATTTTTGCTTGTGAAAACTGTGTATTCTGCAGTTGTTTGGTGTTCAGTTCTGTAAATGCTGAATAGGTTAAGATGGTTGATAATGTCTTTCAGGCGTTCCATGTATTTTCTAGTTTCTTGTTTAGTAACTCTAGTGATTCCTGAGGAAGGTGTTAAAGTCTCCTACGATCATTGTGGCTTTGTCTATTTCTCTTCTTGATCAATTTTTCAGGCTATGGTTTGCAGATCTTCTATTAGTGACACATATTCCTCACTGCCTTATCTTTCTTATGGTGCTGTTTTATAGTAACAAAAAGTTCCTCTGCACTTCTACCGTGCTAATGGGCTTTCCATTACTGTAACAAAGAGAAAAGAGTTATTCTGGCTGACAGTTTTAGGGACAAACCATAGTTGGTTTGTCCTGTTGTTTATGGGCCTGTGGCACATCGTGGCAGGGAGTACACGGGACAGCAAAACTGCTCTTCTCAAAGCCAGGAAGAGAAAAGGAAAGAGGAAGACAGTGGAGTCCCAAAGTGCTCTTCTAGAGCACACCCTCGAAGACCAAAAACCTCCCACCAAACCCTACCTCATAAAAGCTCCTCTATACTGCCGATCAGGCCTTTGCAAGATGGGCATTTGGAGCCCAGATCCAAACTACAGCATCTAGTCATACCTCTATTTTGAAGTCTGTTTTGACTAATACAGTTTTCTTCTGTTTACAGTTTACATTTTTTGGCATATTTTCATCTTTTAATCCATTTTTGCAATTGAATGTAAGCATCTACTGCAGACACTATACACTTGATTCTTGATTTCTACACAAATTTAAGCTTCTGTCCTTGGACTGAAGTGCATATTCTTTTTACATTTAATTATTGACATGGTTGTATTAAAACCTGCCATTTTCCTTTTTACTTCTTTTTTCTTCTTTTTTTTTGGCTATTTGCCCCATCTTTTGATTGTTCTTCTGTTCTTACTTTCATGCCTCTTTTTGTGTTAAAATGTTTTAACATTTGATTCAAATTCCTCTTTTGGTTTTCCATTTGTGTATCTTTGAATTATATTTTTAGTGGTTTTTCTCAGATGTACAGTCACTGCCTTGAACTTAACCGTTCTATTTATAATTAATATAGTGTTATTTCAGAAAAAATTTTGGAAGTTTGAAATGGCATGTTTTCATTGCTGTTCTGTTCTTAGTACTATTTTTGTTATATATATGTACTAAAAATCCTTTCAGGAAGTATTAAAATTTTGTTTTAAATATTCACATATCTTTGAAAAGAAAAAGATTTAAAATGTGATTTTTAAATATTTCCTTATATATCTACTATTTCTGAGGGGCTGGGGATTTAGCTCAGTGGCTTAAGTGCCTGCCTGTCAAATGTGAGGTCACAAGTTTGATCTCCAGTACCAAAAAAAAAAAAAAAAAAAAAAAAAAAAAAAAAAAAAAAAAAGTGTATATCTACTATTTCTGGAGCTCTGTATTTTTTTAGTTTACAAAACTTCCTTTGCTATTTTTTTATAGGACAGGTCTATTGGTAGTGGCAAATTATCACAATTTTTCAATTCCAAAAATTTTCTATTTTGCATTTAGTTTTGAGAGATATTTTCTCTGAATTAACATTTTTAGTTGTCAGTTCTTTTCTTACCTTCACCTCTTTAACTATATTTTCCTATTTCTTTTGGTGTTTATAGCTTATAGGAAGTTATTCATTGTTCTTACTGCATTTCCTCTAGATATTATCTATCATTTTAGTTTACTGCTTTCAACATTTTCTCTTTCTTTAGAATTTTAAGTATGGTATGTGTAGGAGCATCTTCTTCAGTTTTATTGTAATCAAGGTTTTTTTTTAATTCATTGATGTGTAAATTAATTTCAACCAAAACTGGGATTTTTGCAGATATCTCTAAGTATTTTCCTTCTTTTATTTAATTCTGGGATTCTAATGACATGTATATTGGATCACACACTTTATCTCACACATGTCTAAGTTTCTTTTTTTTTTTTTGAGAAAAAAGGCAAAACAGAAAAAAGGGTAGAAATAATACAGGATTTAAAAAAACAGTAAGAAATAACTAGTTGATAAATTACATATTCTTATCTTAAAATAAGTTGTTCAAGTTACAAAATCAATGCATAAAAAGTGGATAGACAATCAACAGTAAAAGTACAAAGCATTCTGTTTGATGAACTAACAAAAACTTAGTAGTATGGTTATCTATCTTGCATACTTAAATATATAGTTATGTCTTTCAGAGCACTTTCTTTCCCTTTCATTATTACAATATCTATTATACATTTTTGATCTTATTACTCTTTCAGTTTTTAATTATTATTGTTCATACTAGAGAGACAATACAATATTTATAAATGTGAGTCTGAATTATTTCACTTATGAGAATAGTCTCAAGTTGCCTCCATTTACTCATAAAAGCCTCAAGATCATTTTTTTATAGCTGAGTAATATTACATTGTATAAATATACCACATCTTTTTCATCCATTCTGCAGTTGATGGACATTTTAGTTGTTTTACAAAGGCAAGATAGGAGGTATCTCAATTCCTGACTTGAAATTGTACTACAAACCTACAGTGATAAAATTAGCATGATACTGGCAAAAAAATAGATCTGAGGAACAATGGAACAGATTAGAAGATGCAAACACAACTACAAAGACACTCAGCCACCTTATATTTGACAAAGGGGCTAAACATGTTCACTGGAAGAAGGGTAGGCTCTTTAATAAATGGTGTTGGAAAAATTGGCTTTCCACATGCTGAAGACTGAAACTAGATCCATGCCTATCACCATGCACAAAACTAAAGTCTAAATGCATCAAAGACCTAAATATTAAAACAGAAACACTAAATCTACTGGAAGACAAGGTAGGCAGAAGTCTTGGAGACATAGGGGTAGGCAGAGAATTCATGAACAAAACGCAAACTGCACAGGAAACACTTCAAAGAATCAACAACTGGGACCTCATATTATTTATAAGCTTCTGCACTTCAAAAGAAATCACCAACAGAGTGAAAAGAAAACCCACAGAATGGGAAAGAATTTTAGCCACCAACTCCTCAGACAAAGGACTTATATCTAGAACATTCAAATAATTGAAAAACATCAAGCCCCCTCAAATTCAAAGATCCTTTCCAAGAATGGGCATCTGAGATGAACACACTATTTCTCAGATGAAGATATACAAATAGCAAATAAATACATGAAGAAATGTTCACCATCACTGGTCATTCGAGAAATGCAAATTAAAACAGCATTGAGATTTCACCTCACTCTGGAAAGAATAGCTGCTATCAAGAAATCACCTGATAACAAATATTGGTGAGGCTGTGGGGAAAAAGGAACACTTCTCCACTGTTGGTGAGAGTGTAGATTGGTGCAGCCACTGTGGAAATCAGTATGGAGATTCCTCAAAAACTAGGATTGGAAGTTCCATTCAATCCAGCTATTCCCCTCTTGGGTATTTTCTCAGAAAAATTGAAATGTCACATTACAGTGATATAGTGCACCCATGTTTCTAGCAGCACAATTTCTAATAGCTATGTTTGTTTTTACTTTTGTCAGTCATTTTCTACATACTTAAGATTGACTAATTTCTATTGACTTATCTTGAAGTTTACTGATAATTTCATTTAAAACCATTTAATCTATCTAATGAGTTTTAAAGTTTTGTTATTGTATGTTTTAGCTTTAGAATTTTCTTTTGAAATTGTTTCCATAGCTCTGATCACTATCTTTTTTACATATATCTATAATACTGCTGCTAAAGTCTTTGTCTCTTGGATCAAACACCTAGGTCCAATGTTAGTTTGAATTGGCTATTTTCCTTCCCTTTTCTTTCTATAGCTAGTAGTTTGACTAAAAAACTAAATATTGTAGATAATAAATTTTAGTAAATCTGAATTGGTTGTGTATGAGGGTTTTTGGTGTTAAGGCTGGCCTTCATTTTCCAAGACTCTAGTTGCAAATTTGAACTCCTCTGTGGTTTGTAGCACCTGTATGCAGAATGAGTTATGCTTATTTCATTATCACGCATTGACATTTAGTCTGATGGTCTGGGGATCTCTCCCTGTGCTTGCATAACATGATGTCCAACCAGTGATCAGGAAAGGCAAACTGGCTAGAGCTAAGGCAAACTTTGTCTTTGGTTTCATGGTTTCTAGGAATTCTCGGTGGCTGCAATGTCTATGATCTTGTAAGCCTTCTGCTTTGAACTCTAACACTTTGTTATGGTTGATACATTATGTCAACTAGAGAAGTTTAGACATTTAACTAAGGACTCAGCAGGGAGCTAGGGTCCTTACTTTGTAAATATTCTTACACCGTGTAAGAGAATGGCAAGGAGATTTTGTGAGTGCTACACTCACCCTAGAGGTGGGGGTGGTGGCGGCTTGTGTACAATATAAGGGAGGGAGAGGGGCTTACTCTTTCCTTTCTTTTGTTCTTGCTTCTTTTGCTGGCTGCTGCCTTGGAGTGTTGCCTTGGTGCCCTGCCACCCTGCTTTAGAGCCAGCTGATTATGGACTGAAACCTCCACAAACAGCTAAATAAACCTTTCTTTCCTTCATTTTGCGTATTGGATATTTTGTCCCAGCAACGAGAGTAAAATAACCAAGACATACTTCAAACCTGTACTGTTGCCTGAGTTGTTCATTAATGGGGTGTACACTTGATTAAAAATATCAAATTTGCAGATTTTCACTAGGTAGCTTTTTCTTCTATGAACTCTTTCTTCCCTTCTGAGCTCTTCCTGCTTTTTCTCTGGGATTTCTGAGCACCCCTCATGTTTATGTAATGCAAAGGTCAGCCAGAATTTGCTTCCAATATTCCCCCTCTTTACATTTTCAAGGCTGGAACTCTGACATCCATATCCTCTATCTGTTAATGTTTTAATTTTCCACTTCCATTTTCTACAGCCATGGCCATGGGTTTGGAAAACAACTTCTGATCACAAAGCTACAAACTCTCAGTAGTTAAACCTTTGACATGAAGTTTCTTGAGAGAATACATTCCTCAAGTTTTGTCTTGTTTCACATGCTTGCCCTTATTTTAAAACAACTATCACTTAATCATTTTTTTCAAGTTTTTATTATATATGGTAGAGTTCATGTGGCCTCTTAGTCATCCAGTGACCCTCAAACTAGTTCTTGGGTTTCTAAAAAAACTTCTAAAACTACTTTAATTTCCTTCCAGGAGTGAGAGCAACAAATAAAGTACATCTTCACCTCTATGAAAGAGTGGTCTTTTTCTTGTTCTATCTACTATATAATTCAGTTTCTGAGTCTAATTGTCTGGGCCTTGTGACTAGACTGAACACAAGTTCAAAATCTCTGTACAAGCAGGGTTTAAATAGAAAAATATCGGTAGCTGCCTTGGTTTGCATGTTTTTGTCACTTCCAAAATTCACTTTGAAATTTGATTCCCAAAGTGATGAGATTGGGAGGTGTGACCTCCAGGAGATGATGGAGAAAAGTGGCCTTTCCCATCGTGAGAGAGTGAGCTCATGATGCTCCAGTAAAAGGGCATAAGAGAGGGCATGTGTCCCTTTTTTGGTCACTGCACCTTCTGCTATGGTAGGATATAGCATTTCTTCCCTTCAAAGGATAGAGCAATAAAGTAGTGTCTTGTAAATCAAGAGCAGCCATCATGGGACAACTGATGATGTTGACACCTTAATCTTAGACTTCCAGCCTCCATATCTGTGGGAAATAAGCTTCTGTTCTTTATAAATTATTAGTCTGAATTATTGTGACAGTGACACAACAGACTAAGACAATAACATTAGGAAGACATTTGCAGAGTTTCTCTGTTGCCAAAGGCAGTTGATCTGAACCCAATTTGGAAGTTTGAAGCCCATAACTTGAAAAGATTTCCTACACTTGGGGACAGGTTTGGCACAGTGATTCTGGCAGTAGTTTTCTGTTTTCAATCAGATGCGGTAGTTCATCTTAGTCCTGGAGAAGTAGGGGATCCTAAGAACTGGTCCTTAGTGTTCTCAGAAACTGACGCTGAATGGACTTCTTCTTGGGACTGATTCTTCCTTTCATGCTGATTCCTGGATGAGGCTGTGCTCCTGGGATTCACTCAGATGCCTGTGAAGTCATGCACATTCCAGAAAGCCTTAGGATCTCTCATAGGTCAGCATGGACACTGATCCTACCACCAAGAGCATGGACGGTGACTCACCTTTTGCTTTGCTCAGACAATATCTCCTGAGATTTTATTCTAAGACACAATCTAGTCTCTGGGGATGATGGAAGGAATGAATCATAGTCACTATCCTGATGGTGCTTATGAAACACTGCAGAGAAAAGTCCAAGAAACGTGATGAGTTGTGGCCGTTTGGGGATTTTAGTACAGAAACCTGTTTTGTTTGGTTTGAAGGGCGGTAACATTGATGATACAGCTGAGAAGATTCTTGAACTAGACTGAGTTTACCTCCTGGCTTAGCCTCTGGCTGTGACCCTGAGACAGGCACTTTTCCTCTCTGTGCCTTGTTTCCTACGGACAGTTACAGCACCAACTCCAATGAGCTGTTACATGGGTTAAAGCAGTTCATGTACGTGTAGCCCTTAGTAGAGTGGCTGACGAAACTGTCACTTCTCACCTTCCTTTGTTGGACTAAGTGATTGTAATGTAAAATTTTTCTCTCTTTTTTTTCAATATAGTTCTTTTAAAAATGTTTGTGTGCTCTATGGAAGGAGTGTATGAAGGATGGTGGTTTGGGGTTCTGTTTTGTTTGTAGCACTGAGGATTAGACCCAGGGCCTTTACGTTCAGCTACACCCCCAGCCTTTTTTAATTCTAATTTTGAGACAGGGTCTTGGTAAGTACTAAGTTGCCCAGGCTGTGCGCCTTCCTTAGCCTTCTGGAGCGAGGGGATTACATGTGTGCACTGCCATGCCGGGCCTCCCAGCTTTTGGGGAGGGTAAAACAAGGTAAGCTACTCCTGTCTCCTATGTGAGGGGTACTGTTGTTTCTATTGCTAATAATCTGGGCTCTAGGGGTAACATAGCATCAAAGTTCATTTGAGAGGAAAAGAGAACAAAGTCAGAGGCAATGATGGTTGAAGGAAGGAGTAAATTATCTCTCAGGAAAGCAGACAGGAAGTAGAAGGACGATAGATGTGAGAGGGGAGGGAGAAGGGAGTGAGGTGTTGAGGCATATTGTCTGGGAAAAGCCAGGAGCCTTGACTTGGCAAAACTCAGAACAGAACGTATGTGAGCACTCAGGAAAGAAGCAGTGACTAATCCCTCAACAAACCACTTCACTGAAGAATTTCCCAGCCCTGTGTCCTGGGGCCTCTCCAGCTTTACTTTCTCCTTTCTTTGGTCTGAAAGGCAGTATTGCCTGGAGGTTGTCAGATGCAGCCTTCTCTTCTCTTCTCTTCTCTTCTCTTCTCTTCTCTTCTCTTCTCTTCTCTTCTCTTCTCTTCTCTTCTCCTCTCCTCTCCTCTCCTCTCCTCTCCTCTCCTCTCCTCTCCTCTCCTCTTCTTTGTCTCTCTCTTCTCTTCTTCTCTTCTTTTTCTTCTCTTCTCTCTATCTCTCCCCCTCTCTCTCTCTGTTTTCAAAACTGCAATTACTACTCAGAGTGGGTTCAGTTATATTCATCATTTACATGAATTCTTGAAAAGCTGGATTGGACAATCCAGAGGGTATCCTGAGAATTTGTGCCTTTTTAGCACTGGAGGTCTAAATGTAAGAAGGAAAGGTTATAGCCCAGAAGGATTGCCCTGGAGACTTCTGATGACACCTAGGTAAGCTACCAAACCTGACAGAGGGGAGTTAGTCCCCAAA
Source organism: Hydrochoerus hydrochaeris (assembly GCA_004027455.1). Classification (NCBI taxonomy): domain Eukaryota; kingdom Metazoa; phylum Chordata; class Mammalia; order Rodentia; family Hydrochaeridae; genus Hydrochoerus; species Hydrochoerus hydrochaeris. Next base: position 61,832 of record PVLA01007397.1, on the reverse strand, counting down.
ACACCGAGGCTGATTTGGGCCTTCAAGTGAAGGATTAGCTTTGGGGGTGGGCAGGCTTGGCGAGTCAGTGTGGGGTCCAGGCATATGACATGGTCTTTTCACTGTCCACGTGTGCAGCCATCCCTATCCATCCCATACTTACTGAGCTACCAGTTGTAGTTACTGTCTTACAAGCTAGGGAGTTGGTGGTAGACAAGATAGGTACAATGCTGGTCCTCATGGGGCTGATTTTGAATAAAATCTTTGACTTCCTCCTCTCCCAAAAAGCACATAGCTGTTACCAAGGTTTCCCTCATTCCTTTTATAGTTGTTTCTTATAAGCATTACCCTTTTGAAGTCTTAAGAGAGGTCATATGCCTCCTGATGTTGCCAGAGCTGTGTCATAGCAGAGAAGGCCCAGGTGTCAGACTTATCTGGGTTTGAATCCCAGCTTTGTCCCTTCAATCAGCTCTGCCTTAGTTCTTCACCTTCACTGTAAAGATCCTATTATTCTGTGGGTAGCTACTCAAGGAAAGCTGATTGGCTGAGCACATGTGGCCTTTGCTGCTCAGGCAGCTGTGACCTTGCTGCCAGCAGTGTTCTGATCAGAGCCTCTTGACTGCTCTACCTGACTTTTAAGGAATCACATCACATCAGCTTCATTTAGTCAGATTTCCCTCAGGTGGGCTTCTGAGGACCTTAGCAAGGTAAAGGAATGCAGAGATGAACACTCCAGACACTTGACCATCTTTCATAAAACTTATTCACCTCTAACTACTCTTTGCCTTGAGGCCCAGTTCTTATGTATATGTATATCCATAAAAGGGAAAAGAAAATTCATGAAACAACTCTTACCCTTACTATGGGGCATGCAGGCATACTTTACTCTTCTAATTGTTTATTTATTCATTTTAATACCTATTGAAATTCACTGCATTTATTTTATGATAAAATGAGTCCTCATTCCTCTTGCTCTTCCTCCAATTATTTCCAACTCTATTGTCCCAGCCTTGACCTAAGCTGCCCCATCACCTAGTGATGGCATAAATGACTGACTAGTGACACATCTCAGAGGCAGGCATTACTGGACATTGTTAGGAGGAATACCAGGAACCACCCAAGTTCAAGTACCTGGCTGAAAACCAGAGTGCTTGGTGAAAAGCAGAGTTGGGTCCAGGCTTCCTGTGAGGTAGCAGTTAGGAGCAAAGGAAAAGGTCAAGAAGCCATGAGGACTGCAAGCCAGGGCAGAGCACCAGGCCCTTCAGAAGCACTGTGAGGGCTGCTTGGCCTGAGGCAGGAGGCTGAAATAGAGTGTGGGAGTCTGAGAAGACACAAAGCAGGAACTGGGGATCTGATCACTGTACTTCGCCTTCACCTGGAGGACCATGAGCTCTGGCCACAGAAAGTTCCCATTACTGTGGGTCCTGGGTTCAGGTTGCAACTTCAAAAGAACAAAAAGTCAGGAGTGGCCATGAAATACGAATACAGTTGCCCTCCATATCTGTTGTTCCACATCTATAAATTCAATCAATCAAGGATCAAAAATGTTTTATGGGCTGGGATTATAGCTCAGAGATGGGACACTTGCCCAGTGTGCATGAGGCCCTAGGTTCAATCCCCAGCACCCAGCACTACAGGAAAAGTGACTATATGGAAATAATATCTTTATTTTCTAAACAGTATATTAATGCCCATTTATGTAGGATATGCACAGTTTTCTATGTATTATGAGTAACGTAGAGATGATACAAAGAATATAGGAGGATGTGTGAAGTTTAAGTGTAAATACCTGACATTATATAAAGGATTAGAGTATCTGCAGATTTGGTATTGTCATGGGTATTTGGAGCCATGGACCTTGAGGGACAATGTAATACCTGTGACATCTGCCCTTGAAGCTTCTACCACTGTCACATGTTCACTCATTTCCCAACCTTAGGCCAATTTCAGTATATTGAGGTTTATGAAATCAGAAAGTTAAGACTGTTTCAGCTCAAAGGACCCTATATTCTTTGAGTATGTAGTAAGGACAGACAGATATACAGGCAATTTTAGTACACACGATACAAAGAGAGATATGATATTCCTCAGAGGTTCTTGACGCCCTGGCTTCATTTTTTCTTTTCCCTTCAATCATTCATTAAACAAACACCTAAATACCTGACATACACTGGACTGAAAGTACAAAAGACAACAAGAGAAAGCAGGCCTTGTGCAGGAAGCTTTTCTCCTGGTGCTTGGCACACAGTGGTGAGGAGCTGCAAACAAAGGGCTTGGCATTTGCAGTATGGCCAGTGGAGTCTTCCAATCACTGGTGATCCTGCTACCCTCTTCCTGTGAGCTCTGTATGCTACACCCTTTCTGGGTGGTTCCCAGAATAATGCTTTGTCTCCACCTTGTCACTTGGCCTCTACACCTATCTCCACTGGGAATCTCCTCCACAAGTCCTGCTGGCAGTAAACTCCTTGACCCAGTGAGATGGGCTGCAGCTTTGGATGTCCAGCCAGGCCTGGGAGATTATGGCTAAATTGAAGTCTCATGTCATCTGTGGCTTTCTCAATTCTAAAGACAGAGAATTTCCCATTTATATTGAATATGAGGCTATTCAGAGACAAAGGTAGGAAAGCCAACATAAATTATAGCAGACATGGTTATTGATTCCAAAGTACTGGTTTTGACAAGCTATGCCCAATCACCAAGGTCTGCCTGTGGGTATGGAGAGCCAGGCTCACTCATGAGGATATAATAGGGTAGGAGAAATGTAATCTCAGCAGCTTCATTTACCCCAGATGTTTTTTTCTCCTTCTTGAGGATATCTCGCTGGGGGATTATGATTAATGGCTTTTCGGAGAGTAGAAGGAACGACAGTAGATACCTCTTTCAGTAAATGTTCTCCAAATAGGAGCAGAGAAGTGGAGAGCACAGACGGAGATAGACGAGACTGCAGGAAAGTTGGTTAAAAGACAGCCTGCTAGGACATCTTTGCGGGAGGATGGTCTGAGCAAAGACAGGGAGATACTGAGGGTGCAGGAGGTAAGAGGAAAAGAGCCCCACCGATAGGCACAGCAATCCATCTCCCTATCAGCAGGAGAGAAGACAGATGCATACAGGTGAAAGGCATTTGGGCTCGGTGGGATAAGGAGGCATTTCCGCTGTCCTGTGACTGTATTAGACCTTTCTTCACATTGTATTATGTCTTTGCAGCTGGCCTCTAGTTGCAGGAGAGTTTCATGCTGGCTGGCTCTGGAGCACTGCACTGATGCAACCTGACAGTGCCTGGTCCAACTCTGCCCCTTGTTCCTGTCCCACAATACCTCTACCCCTGGGCTTAGCCACCTGGGAATATGCTCTACAGTTGTGAAAGTTAAATCTAAAGCTTCCAAGTTAAGGCCTGCCATGTCACACCTAACCTGAGGGTGGGGTAGAGCCAACAAACAACTGCTTTCCTCTTTTATCCTCCTCACTATGGTTCAGCGGCTTATTACAAAAGCCTGCGCAGAAACTCCTAGAAAGACTGAGCACAATCCTAACAATGACCCACTCAATAAGGCAGCCTTATATTGATTTTTCTTGTTTTGTAGTTTTACTCCTTTTTCTTGCAGTCCATGTGTATCAGATCATGTCTTGAAATCAAGTTCCTGCACACAAATATCTGTCTAGGATCTCTTCTTGGAGGTAATTAGGATAAGGCAGCATTCTGCCCAGCCAGGACCTTGTTCACCTTTCATTTTATGCTAGCTCATCCATCATCTTGGCCTTCTTGGAGAGCCAACTTTATTTTTACCTCAGGGTCTTTGAACATGCCCTAAACACATGCCCTGTTCTTTCTGTGCTACCTCATTTTGGTCTTTGCTTATGTGTCACTATGATGATGAAACCCTCGCTGATCAACCAATGGAAGCAGCGCTCTCTCCCGACTCCCAGATTGTACCTCATTTCCTTGTTTATTTTCTACAGTACCTGCTTTAACCTGAAGTGCCATGCTTCTGCATTGGTTAACTTGTGCAGCATCTATGAGAAATGGATGAAGTGCTAGAGGCTGCCTTCCCTGGGTTGTGCAGTGCTCTGATGTCTGGTCGCATGGAGGCACAGACATAGCCCTGCCTCTCACAACATGTCCTTCAGGTACAGGGGCCAGATAGGTAGCACGAATGCTTTGAATGGACCCAAGATCAGATTGTAAATGGTAGCCTGCACTGAACTTTTGGTTCTAGAAGACAATGAGTTTGGAAGAACTATGGAGGAGCTATAAAACTGAGGCCCTAGAAAAAGAGGGGGATTAAAAGGGGGAAAAGGTCCTTGTTGCACTTTGGCAATGTGGCCCATATTGCTTGTCTTTCTGGTTTCTCAAGGTAAACCAGAAATCTTATCATGTGTGTGTATGTTTGTGAGAAATTTCCACATTTAAAAATATTGGCTAACAATTTCTTTTCCCCAACATTTAATGAGCCAAAAGAAACCATGATGTTGGACCAGATTTGCCCTGAAGACTTCTGCTGATGAGTTCTACCCCAGATGTTGCAGGATGGGGCTGAATTTGGTCCGTTTCACTCACCTGGTCATTCTGCACTCACATAACTTTGAAGCAATGACAGGTGAATGTTTCTGCTCTGCCAGAATCGAAATGGAGACCCATTAACCAACAGTACTGGAAAAACCCAGAGAAGGGAAGGATCTGACTGATTAACTTCTCACTGTTTGTAAATACATAAATCCTAGATGCCAAAGAAGTAGAATATGTGCCCTTTAGATAAGGTACCATAAACCTGTCTTGGATAATTAACCTTTTTAAGAAGCAAGTGTGTTCAGCACTTAATATATGAAAAGGTGTAACAGAGTAAGAAAGGGCTATATATAAAAGAGCTGGAAAGCACAGCTGAGTTTCCCCAATTTGTTATGGGGGATTGTAGTTAATTAATACATAATGCCACTGAATTGATACTGGTCATTTGTGTTCATGCAAGTTGCCTCTTAACTCATGTTAAAAGACAAAAACATTGAGCAAGTTGAATTTTCTAAAAAAACAAGCATTCATGGAATACTAAGTAATAATGGTTATTGTTGGTTATTCATGATGCTACAGATACAATTATTATGCCAACCTTTCCATTTGAAACTCGTATATTCAATAATTGAGAAACTTGGTCATAAAAAATAAAATAGTGTTGTGGTGGCACCTGAGAATGGATTATTTTCCCCCTTTGTGTTTAAAAATAGTTTACTTAACAAGTTAGCAGGTTGCAATCTCCCAGGTTCAGAAAGTGACTTCTACTGCCTGGGTGGGGAGGCCACTGGCAGTGCCAAGCACTCTCTGATCTGAATGTTCCAGGCATACATATTGGGGTTATTCTGAGCCCGCTGCCTACCTGAGGCTTTCTTCACTGCCACTCACTTGATATTGCTTTTACCTGGCCAGGGGTTTGACACTCCTCCTTTCTGATATAACCTTCTTCTGCTTTTCCTTCCCTTAAGTTTCATTTATTTATCTATCCACTAAGTATTTAGTCACTGAGCACATACACGTGTTGGTGTGGGGACACCAGGGTAAGCAGAAAAGATATGGAAATACAGAAGGCCATTAACATTTCTTATACTCAGTCACAGTGTTATTTTTATTTTGGACTTCATAGAGGTGGGCAGACGTTCATGCTCAGATTTTTTATTAGTAGATACTTATATGGCTACAGCAGATGCTGTGAGTTGCTCAGAGTATGCAAAGAAGTAAACATCACTGACTCATATAGCAATGAACACACCAAATGAATAAAGGGATGACATGATCCACAGTAATGTGAAATGTGAAGACGAAAAGACCAGTTTAAACTGAGTATTAGTGGAAAGCTTCAAGGTGAGCAAGGTGATGTAGAATTTAATCTAAGGGCTACATGACAAAGGAACCCAGCTGTGTGAACACCTAGGGAATGGAGTGGGCCAGGCAGAAGGACAGCTGTTGTCAACACCCTGAGGCTGGAAAGAGTTTGGCCAGGCAGAAAAACAGGATGCCCATGGGAATATGGGAGCACCATGAGAACGAGAGAAAGCAGAAGGGTCAGAGGTGGGCAGGTGAAGAAGCAGGGCTAGAATCCCAATCACTTTCTTCTCTGAACTTAAACCCTCAACTTTGGAAGCATTTCTCCCTATCACATCTTTCTTAAGTTGTCAAAGAAGAAGCAAGTGAGATTTTCTTTTCTCCACTTCTCAAATAGTTTTTTGTTTATTTATTTATATTTTAATGACAAAAATAACATAAACTCAACATAGAATCAGCAGACAACATAGAAAAATATAAAGGAAGAGAAAATATAAAATATATTAATAATGTAATACTGTCTGCTCAAAGATAACAATTGTTAATGTTTCCTGTGCATCTCAATAGACCTTTCTCACAAACATTGATTTCCCAACATGCACCACAATTACATTTGATAAAGTCTGAAGATTTCAGAAAATATCTTGAGATACAAGCATATTATGTATCCTAATTTTTTTAGGTGCTTTTTCAGTAAAACACTGGACATCATTTACCATGTTATTAAATATAGATCTACACTATTAACTTTAAAAGATGGCAAAGTCATTCATGAATGCACATCAATCTAACCAATCCCAGATAGTAAGGCTGGGGGTAAATTTTCACTATTGCGAAGCTCACTGTATTGAATGTCCTTGAACATTCATATTTATGTGCTTGAGTAATGGTGTATTTTGAACTCACTCTTGCAACTACAACTAAGGTGACTGTGTGCAAATTATAGAGCCCTATTGTCTTGGTTACTTTTCTTTCATTGTTGAGACAAAATACCTGATACCCAACATGAAGGAAGGAAAGGTTTATTTCTTACAATATTTGGAGGTCTCAGCTCATAATCAGCTGTCTCTAAGGCAGGGTGGCATGGAACTGGGGTAACACTTCAACACAGCAGCTAGGAAAAGCAGCCAGGGCAAAACACAACAACAATAATAACAAAAACAACAAAACAAAAACAAGCCTTTTCTGGCTTATATTGCGCACAAAACCCCCCTCCCATGCAGGTGCAGCATTCTCAGAATCTCCCTGCCCTCCTTTGTACAGGATGAGAATATTTACAAAGTAAGAATCTTGGCTTTCTGCTGTGTCTCTTAGTTAAACTTCTAAACTGCTCAAGTTGACACAATCTAACAATCATAACAATCTACCCCTTCTCAACTTGGCAACCAGACATATTTCTTTAAATCAGTCTCCAGATACAAAGCTATGCTTATCCTTAACATTTTGCAACTTGAACGTTATAATACAGCCTAACAATCTTTAAGAACCAGCATTAAGTCTAACAACATCCTATTACATTAGAAACATTTTGTCCTAGGACCCCCAAAGACTCAAGTACAACCTTTATACAAAAGACATTTAGTCTATCTCCAAGAGTTGCCAAAATCCTAACAGTTTCAGCATTGCTGAAAAGCCCAAGTCCCAAGTCTCCAACGAGATCTATGGCAAACTCTTAGCTGCAAGACCCTGTACAAATGAAAATAAAGATAAATACTCCCAACGTGCAATGGCCCAAGATAAATACTTCCAATCCAAGGGATAAAAACGGGGGGATACAAACTAAAGCAAATCCAAAATCCAGCAGGGCAAATGTTAAGTCCTGTAGTTGCACATCCAGCATTTGAAACAATCTGTGGCAAATTGTGAGCTCCAAAGAGTTTATGTGGTTCCACATCTATGGTACTTTTAGTAGTTACCGATCCCACAGCTTCTCTCTTGGGCTAACTTTGCTCCCTCATTGCAGCTTTCCTTGATGATCCATGTACCTGGATTTTCTAAACTTTTGGGTTCTCCACCACACCTTTGGCTTCACAGCTTCACACACTGCCTTCTCAGAGGCACAGTGCCTGGCTCCCCAGGCCTTCTGAAACCAGGGTGGAAGCTTTTTTAATCTCTTGCATGCTGTATGCATCTAAAACAAGCACCACATGGATGATGCCGAGGTCTGCTGCCAGTTGGAGCAGCAGCCAGGCTTTCCTCTCTCTTGGCTGTAAGGGTTGAGTGCCTGGACTGCTGGGCACTGTGAACCTGATTCTAAGCAACAGAATGCTGTCTATGCTGCCTTTATTCCAGAATTTGATGTGGCCACTGCTGCCATTCTGGAACGTGGTGCTCTGAGGCTTTCTCCTCCAAGTAAAGTCTTTCATGTTTTCAGTTTTGGGCTGCAAAGTGTGGAGGCTTGCTGCTTTTTGCAATGCCTTCAGGCCATTTTTTTCTATTCTGTTGCTTCTCAGCATTGAGATTTCCTTAGCTCTATCTTTGCAGTCCACAGTTTTATTGGAACTTCCTTTCTGGTCAAACTCACATGTTAAATCACCTGCTGGGCTCTTTGCTCTTGATTTGCAACAGAAATCTGGCTAAAAGCCCCCAACAATAGCCATGTCACCACCTCAACATTTGACCACCTTAAAATTTCTTCTGCCAGATTAATCAGTCCACTGTCATTAATCTCAATCTCAGATAAAGTCTCTGGACATGAGCAAAATGCATACAAACTTTCTGACAACCCGTAACACACATCATGTGGAGTCCAACAACCAATACAGTCCTTCTTCCTAGCAGAAACCTCCTGAGCCTGGTATTTAATGGCAAGCTTTCTGTCATCCTTCTGGTTTCCTGAGTTCTGACGAAAGTCTCCCCTACAGAACAGCCTAAGCTGTTCCAGCTGTATGCATTCAGATGACATCTTTGAATCTTTCCAAACTCTTCCCACAAGCCATTCCCAAAGGCTTTTGAACCACATGGCCAGATATAGTCACAGCATCCCACTCCTGGTACCAAGTTCTGTCTTTGTTACTTTTCTATCATTGAGACAAAATACCTGACACCTAACATGAAGGAAGGCAAGGTTTATTTCTTACAGTATTTGGAGGTCTCAGCCCATAATCAGCTGGCTCAAAGGTAGGGTGGCTTGACGCTGGGGCAACACTTTAAGGCAGCAACTAGGAAAAGCAGCCAGGGCAAAAGGCAAAAAACAAAAACAAGAACACAAAAACCAAACCTCTTCTCCTGGTTTATATTGTACACAGCTCCCCTCACATGCACACACTCCAGGGCAGGTGTAGCACTCACAAAATCTTGCCTTCCTTTGCACAGGATGAGGATATTTACAAAATAAGAAACCTGGCTCCCTGCTAAATTTCTCAGTTAAACTTCTACACTGCTCAAGTTGATGTATCAACCATAATACCCACCTATTGAAGATATGAGGGCCTGGGGGCAGGGTTTCAGCCCAGCAAGAGAGTAGCTGTTACTCTGTAGGAGGGCAGGGATCTAAGGACAAATCTACCATCTCCAGGCTCTGTCTACCTTGACTAAAGCCCAGGGCTCCTGTGACCTTTTCATTCTTGTGTCATCCATAAATTGGATCATGTTTTTTTTTTTTTGATCTGGGTTTTCATTGAACAGAAAAGCTGGGAAGAAGTTGGTGTATAGATATTTGGCCTTGTGATGAGACAATGCTACAGTGAAAGGAAATTTGGGCTCAACAAGACCATATGAGGTCTCAGCTGAGAGAATAGGTAAGATTTGACTTCTGAAACCTTCAGATATTCATATCTGGTTCCCTAGAGTATCTACCCAGAGTTCTTACTTTTTCTAGGTCAAACCAGAGAAAAATCTCTCATAGGAGCTAATGGAGGAACAAATGACTTTCTCCAAAGATGTATCTGTCCCATGCTTAGGTATTAGGCAAGCTTTTTCCACCATGATCAGTGACAGGTTTCCATGTGTACCTTCTTCCCTCACATTCCCATGGCGTTTTATACTTTTTCTCTCACATCTCATCTCACCCCAGGGCACCTTGGGGTTGCTTCCACCCAGTGTCAGATTCTGACTATAATCAGAGGTCTCAGTGGTGACACTACTTTGTCTCTGGAACCCCAGAGGCTGCATAAGCATTTGCAAACTTCCTTTTAAGCAGCATAAATTTCCTGGGTTCTATCTCTGTGCATAAAATGCCATCATAGATTTAGTATTAGAAATTCCAGTCATTATTATACTACTGTGGACAGAACAATACTTCTGTGGAGGAAATAGAAGGTTAAAAGACTCTCTTCTTACCTTAAGGCATTGCTTCAGTGGAGGTGATGCAGAGAAGAATGCAGGATGGGATACTGAAATATAAATAAGGGCATCAACTCTACATCATGCAAGCATTCAGAGGAGGAAGGCTGGTGATAACAATAGTAGTAGGAAAATACAAATCAGAACACACAGCATTGTCAGAGATGTGTCAAATTTTCATTTTCGCTTCCTTATCATGATATATGCATTCTTATAAGCCTCCTTTTGCATATGAGAAAATTGAATAAGAAGACAGAAAATGAAAGGCAAGTGGCTGGACATTTCCCCAGGTCTGCCTGAGTCCACTGGGTTTCCTGAAGGACAAAGGTTTAGTGCTGTGCTTAAACTAAGAGATTAGTAAGGAGGAGGCTGGAGGGTGCTCCAGGTAAGTCTCAGGGCCTCAGGAGTGAGAATAGGGATCGCTTAGGACCTGTGTGCAGAGCCATTAGATTCAGACTTAGATCTTCCATCATCCTCATCCCTTCTAGTTCTACCATTAATGGGACAAATCATCAGTTATCCAGACTCAAATTTGACAAATTTAATTGCAACGAATTAAATAAGTTGTAGATCAATATTCTCTGAATGATCAATTAATCACTCCCTGTAATTAAATCTACCAATTCCTAATACCTTTCAGTTATATTTTATTGCACAATTTCTAATTCAGAGCTTTTAGGCAATTGTATTGATTGCAGGTATACTTACCATATCTGGTAACCAAGTAATTTATTAATCAGCACATCTTGTTATAGGACATCTGATTTAATTACCATCACCTCACTTCAGAAGGCAGGATTAATTCAGCTTGGGCTTGTTTTAAGATGCTAGGGTTTGGCTGTTGGGTGGTTCTATCTGCCACACAAAGTTCTTTTTTGTGTGTGAAAAGATTGTGAAATAAGCAAATGTACTTATGGAGCAAGTAAATGGATGGATTCAAGTGATTCCTCAAAATTATGTTTTAATTTGAATTTTTTTCATGGAGGTTTTACAACTTAATTTATTCCTAGTATTCTTAGAAAAGTGCTCTCAAGATTCAGGGATGAAAAGGCCTTTGGATGAATAAATGAGTACGGCCTTCATTATTACCTTGAAATACAAATTAAATACGAAGTACATCACAATCTACTTTCCTGTGTCCAGCAATTTGGAAATAAGTACAAGTAAAATTTCTTATTTAACTTATGAATGTATTATTCCAGCAGCAATGCTGGACAACTGGTGCTTTAATTTAACTTTCCTTAATGCTTTCTGGGCATGATTATTAGAGAGAAATAGTGACTTGTAACTGTGTGCAGATTTTGCTTATGTGGTGGATAAGCCTGAGCCTCCTCCCTGCTTCTACACCTCAAATTCAAAGTCCCCAGGAGCTGTGGTCTGAAGGTTTTTTTTTTAATACCAAACCCATGTTAAGGCTTAATCACCTATTGTAACAATATTGATGTGATGGAGTCTTTAAGGGAGATGATTACATTTTTAAGAGTGAGAAATGCTTTTTTGTCACGGTGACTTCTCTTCTCTTGGGATTAGGTTACTATCCATTAGAATGAGCTATGATAAAGGCCAGCATCTCTGAATGCCTCTTCTGCACTTGCCACTGGCCCCTTTCTCATATGTTCCTTCCATGTGACATCGACCACCATGACATGGCAGGGGGCCCTCACTAAACGAGGCTGCCCAAGATTAACTTTCAATCTCTAAAAAATGGGGGCTAAATGAAACTTTTTATTTTATAAAGTATCCAGTCTCTAGTATTTTGTTTCTGTAATAAAAATAGCCTAAAACACTAGGAATGTCTGAGGGTATCTTAGAGACTCAGGGAACTTGCTCTGTACCACAGAAAAGGCAATCAGCTGAGTTACTCTCTGTAAAGGTGAGATTCGAGCATTAGATCCTCTGAATTTTAGCTTCACTTGATGGACAGGAAAAGATTTTAGTAGTTTTCAGCTGAATCTAAGAATGGTAGGTATACAAAATCCATTTGGTTGGTGGAGAGGAAGATTGGGAAGTCACTATTACTCTTTCCATCACCTGTAAAATAGGGATATAGTTGAACTGATCTCTGAATTCCCTTTGAACAGTTACAACTATACCATCAGCCTAGAACTCTCCACCCAAGTCTTGTTTTTTCCTCCATAGATTGCATCACTATTACATGAACACATTATTTGTCTTTTTTTGTTTGTTTATGGATAGTCTCTAGTAGTTTTTTTTTGGGGGGGTACTGGGGATTGAACTCATGACCTTGCACTCATCAGGCAGGCACTTAAGTCACTGAGCTAAATCTCCATCCCCCATCATTTGTCTTTTACAAGTTATCCCAGATTTGCCTGAGGCAGAATTCTTCAAATTACCTCCTCCAATTCTCCCTTCCCTACTGAAAATGTCTAATTCTTCATCATAACAGCTTGTGTTAGGTCCAGCTGTCTCAGGATATGACCACTCTGAGGGGGATAGGATGGTGGACCATGGGGTAGCAAGAAAGCCCCAACATGATGCGCAGATGATAGCTTTCTGGAGGATAGAGTGGATCACATTCTGAATGCCTCCACATAGCAGTATACTGGTTCACTTTCCATTCTGCGTCTTGGGAATCATCATGGGGCTGGAAGCAAGCAGATGCCAGTGGGCCAGCACCTTCTCTGGTTCCCTGACTCTCATACCCAGAGAAAGAAAGTCAAAGCTCAATGCAGTGAGCAAATACTAGTGCTTTGAGAGAAGTGCCTGAGTACTCAGCCTCTAGCCAGGACCTCGCATGTAGGAGAGATGCTCAGTACTCATTTGATGAATGGACCCACAAAGCATACATCTGAGGTATAATGTTTTTCACCTGTAGAATGGGGTATGGTTGAACAGGTGATCTCTGAGTTCTCTTTGAGCAGACACTCCCTCTACCACTAGGACTCTCTTTATGCCAGCTTGCTTTCTTTTCTCACCTACTTTATTTATTTGTTGTCTATTTTACCCCTGTAGAAGATAAGCTCCTCAAGGCCAAACATATTTGTCTGCTGTATTTACCACTGAATTTCCAGCAATAGACATATGACACTACATACAATAATCATTGGACAAATATCTTTTCATTGAATAAATGAATTCTCAAACGAGGAAACTAAGGTCCAGAGGGTTTTACTAACTTCCGCAAATAAGTCAGAAAGCAAGAGGAGTTTGGATACAATAGAAGCCCAGGCTCAGAAGCCCAGGCTCTTAGCAAACATCTTATATAAATGGGTTCAATTAACTAATCAAATTTTTCAGGGGGCTCATAATACAATCCAGGTGTAAAAAATGGAGATTTTTGGTGCCACTGCCACAGTTTGCTCAGCAAGAGACGGATGTATGACTGATAGGGAAACTGATACGATTCTCAACAAAGCCTGCAAATTAATCATACTTAATGAATGTGACTAATGTGTTAAAGAAAGGAGTGATTAAAATATTAGCATGTCTGAACTTCTCCTCTCTGGCTAATTTGTTCTCCTCCCTAGGGTTACCGTCTTTCAAAGAGGTAGGGGGATAGAATTATGGAAACGAGTTTTATGGAACACAAATGCATTTTAAATGGCTTAAATCGGGGACAGTCTGTGCAGTTCTCAAGTGGCTGCCAGTCTTCATGTCTCACTGCTCAAGCGAGGGAAACCAGCTGATGGGAGAGCCTGAAACTGTCACAGTGGCTGGAACCTGAGATGGGAAGCCAGGAATTTCCCTAGGTAATGGGGTGGAAACAAGCACAGGTGTGGGGCTACTGGTGCAGAGAAGCAGCTGCCCTTCTGTGTAGACACAATGTGGCAGAGGAGGCACATTCCCCACAGTGGATCTGAATGTGGCAGAGGAGGCACATTCCCCGAAGTGGATCAACACTTCAAGAATTATAGGCATTATTGCCAGGTTATAAATAAGAGAGCAATTCATTTCTCCACTCATCCTCTGCATAACCCATTTCCCAGATGAAAGCAGCAAGATGATAAGGAATAGGAAAAATCCCAGACTACAACTGTCACTCTTGGAATCAGGAGATTTCACTATTTGTTAGCATTGGACTACTTTGAACAATGGGGTCAAGCATTATCATAATGTTCTGGAAACCTGAGTTCCCTAGTCAGAGGCCTCAGTGGACATGCGGGAAATGAAACTGATGAAGTCGACACAATGAGAGAGGACCCAAACTAGCAGGGAAGTGTCTGCTCTGGCTAACAGCACTGGACACAGGTCTAATGGTGGTCACATCTTTCAAGTTTTGAAGAAAAGACCAGTGTGTGTGTGTGTGTGTGTGTGTGTGTATAACTTCCTATTTCACTATAAAGAAGTTAGTGACTTAAACCAACACAGCTATTTTATGATTCTAGGGGTCAGAAGTCTAAATCTGGTCTGCAGGGCTGCATTTCTTCTGGAGATTCTAGAAAAGGATCTGTTTCTTTGCCTTTCCCAGCCTCTATCAACACCTGCATTTGTCAGTTCCAGTCCTCCTTCTTTCCCCACCAGCATCTTTTCTAAGAAGTCTGTGATTACACTGGACTACCTGGACAACTCTAGATAATCTTATCTCAAAATCTTTAATCACATCCACAAAGATTCTTTGCCATGTAAGGAGTTGTGTAACGTTCTCAGGTTCCAAAGATTGGGACATGGGCATCTGGAGGAGAGGATGCTGGCAGATATTAGCCTGTGTATCAGTGTCTATGAGTATGACAATCTGTAAGTGTTAGCAAACAATTCTAAGGTTTATGGCACCATGTACACTTGTTCAATTGGTCTCTAGTGAACTGACAGGGGAGAAAATGGCTGTTTAATCTATGACCCCTGATATCTGATTGAAACAAACCATCCACTGGTTAAAGCAAAGGCTTTATGTTGTGCCTCCTATTCCATTTGTCTATCCATGTACTTTGCTTTTCAGATTCACTTGTTACTAAGAAGCTTATCAACTATTTATGTGCCAGGCCTACTGCTACTTTTTACTTCCACTTCACAAAAATAATAGCAAACATTTATTAAGTTTGTTTTGTATACCAAACACTATGTTATACGTTTCATATGCATTATTTAATTTAATTTGCATGGCAATCTCATTTTCCTTCCTGTCTTACAGGTGAGGAATCAGAATCTCAGCATTACCCTGTCACACAGCTAGTAAGGGGTACAGCTGGAATGTCAGCCAGGTTGTTGCATCCAGAGCCTTCAAGATGCATTGTTTAAGAAAAGAGTAAGATTGAAGCATAACAGGTAATATTGTAATCTTTTATGTTAAGAAAAGCTAAAAACTGCCAAATGGAAGTCAGATAAGCCCCTGTAGGTCTAAGTTCCAATATCCTGGCCACTCCTAGATGTTAGCCTCCTTTTCACCAAAGGAAAGATATTCAGCCAGTTACCCTTCTCCCTCCTAAAATACTGGGCAAGATCCCAGAATAATGATATCTCTTTGGGTAGGTCATTTGTCTTCTTTAAGTCTGTTTTTTTTATCTAGAAAATGGAGTTATGATTATGATGATGATGATGATGTATATTTACATATAACTCATTTATGTCAGGCAGAGTTCTGTGCATTTGACATCTATTGAGCCATTTAATTTTTATAATTACTCATTGGGGATAAATACTATTATTTTGCGGTCTGAAGCACATACAAAGTTTATATAACCTGCCCTACATTTTGCTAGTGAGTAACAAAGCTGGGATTGAATCCAAAGAGTCTGGAGGTAACAATTTGTGTCCTGCTCATCATACTGGAGGGCTGTGAGGACCTTGTGAAGATTCATTTACTCATTCTTCATTTATCCTTATCACTCTCTGAGGCTGTATCGCCCTGTTAAGAATTGAGTAATTTCATATAAAGAACTCAAACTGTGCATGGAGTTGTGGGAATGTCTGTTTGATCCTTCAGTTGCTGGGGGCAAGCTCTGTACTAGGTAGGTAACAAACCCGGTCAGATTGACTCTTGAGGAAGCAGCTCACAACCTTAAGAGTATAGCACAGTCCTGGAGGCTACAAGGATGGTCAAGGCCTGGTTTTAAGAGAGTCAAGAAGAAAGTTGTCTGTGTTTTGTGAACCTAGAGAGGAACCTAGAGAGGAACAGCAGGGATCAGAGGAAGGAGGAATGAGAATTGCTCCAGACGTGATCCTGGTTCAAACAAAAGCAACGCCAGCAAACCCTCTCTTGAGGCTTCCTTGTAGGTGCTTTGCTCGTATTTACACATCTGCTCCTTTCAGTAACTTTGCAAGACAGGTCCCATCAATACTGCCTCACCTTGATGCGTGAGGAAACTGAGGCATAGAGAGGTCAGGAAACTTGCCTAAGTCAGAGTGCATGCATAGCAGAGTCCTGCTGAGAAACTTCAGTGGCCCACGTTCACATCGTAACACAATTCTGCCAAATCAGTGTACTGCTTGCATTTGTATTCCCTCAGTAGTCAAAATAACTTTTTCTTTTTACCTAAAAGAATGAAAAAAAGAAACTTTATCTCACGAGAATATAGGCTATCTCAGGAGAATATAGCCACCACAGATAAAAGGAAAATAGCATCAAATAAACAATATTAAATTTTTTTCTGGATTCAGTTTTCTACTGAAAACTTATTCTGAATTCAAGGCTAATTCAAGGGACAGGTTAGTAAGTATTGAGATGAACTGAAATTATATTAGCACCGATGTCAGACTTTCATATTGTCATCACAAAGACTGAAAGTAAAAAAGGAATAATTTTATTACAATGCACAGAAAGCTATCTTTTCCTGCATGCCTTAAAGTCTCACCTTGGGAAACTGTGTTAAAGGCAGTTTGGCCCAGGCAAAGGAACTACAGAGACTGTTTGCTCAACGATTGCTGTTTCTTCCTAGGGACTTTAATTACAAGTGAAAGAATGCAGGAAATCACAAAGTCCAATACATAGTAGACGCTTAATAAACTTAAATCATTATCATTGTTAAGCTTCACACACAGATCCATGGCCATTTGTTATACGATGGCAAAGAATCATTACATAGAGGTTACTATATTCTGGGTCATCTGTTATGTAAGGAAGAATTTCCCCCATTTAAACTATTACATTTTTCGTTATCGCTAGGTCGCCCTAGATGAAGTTTTTTGGCGTAAAAAATCGCAAGCTCAGCCTACAGCGGTTTCTCGCAGCCTCCATTGCCTACCTTCTTGTGAACTAACTCAAAATAGCCAGTGAGCAGGAAGAAAGCTGGACAGAAGGCTCAGGCGCCAAGCCCCGCCCCTTCCCCCCCCCCCGCTTCTCCATAGGTCCCGCCTTCCACGCACGCCTTTCCGGGCTCGCTCCGCCCCTCGGGGGGGCTCCGCAGTCGCCGGCGCGCTGACGTCATAAGTCCTGCGCCTCCTGGAGCTGGCTACGCGCGCGGAAGGTCATCCCTGTAGCCAGCTCGGCGGTCGGAACAGTTGTCGCCATGTTGTCGGTCGCCGCCCGCTCGGGCCCGTTCGCACCCGTCCTTTCGGCCACGTCCCGCGGGGTGGTGGGCGCTCTGCGGCCTTTGGTACAGGCCTCGGTGCCCGCCACCCCGGAGCCGATGGTGCTGGACGTGAAGCGACCTTTCCTGTGCCGGGAGTCACTGAGTGGCCAGGCCGTGGGACGGCCTCTGGTCGCCTCCGTGAGCCTCAATGGTGAGCCGGGAAGAGGGAACTCCCCTTTCTCTCTCCCTGCGGCCTAGATCCGGGGAGTTGCCGAGGAGGGCGATCCTGTTTGGGAGGATCAGTTTCTGGACCGGGCGACCTTCAGCAGTGCTGGACCTCCGCGGGCCTCTCCCTGCCTGTTTGGGAACTTGACGAATGGGGCACTCTACAGTGATGCTACCATGCTGGCGTCCTGGCCTGTTAGGGGTTCTCTGCGTTGGCGCCAGTCTGGGCTCCTATCTGCAGGCTGAAGTTTGTAGGCTAAAGTTTGTACCTCGTCATGCATAAAGTTCAAGATTCAGGTGTCTGACTGCTTACAGCAGAGTCTGACAGAGGTATTATTGCTTATAGGTAGTTTGACCTTGGGCAAGTTTGTAAACGTTTTTACTCATCTGCGAAATAGATTTCTGCTTATATGAATTTCGTAGGGTTGCGAGGCTTACACGAAAAAGTTTTGTAATAAATGCTCAAAAAATGCGAACTGTTAGTAGGATTTGGCTCGTTACCCACTTCACCATTACCGGTTCCTTTTCATGAATTCTCAGTTCTCCAAAACAATCACGCATAACTTAAGGTCACTTAAGGTCAGCAGTGGTTTCAGGCACTTTTACGACACAGTGTAATCCTCCAGAGCAGGCAGAAGTTGATGAGAAACTGACTACAAAGATAAAATGACCAGCACAGGGATATATGGTGTGAATGGGTATGTCAAGACTGAAAGTGTAAGCCATTAGCTCTTCCCAGGAGTTTATCATATCCTCTGTTGGAAGATCCCAGTTTATTTTCTGTGCTGGATCTTCATTTCTCATTATATTTTTTGAATTGGAGATTGTGAAATGGCATTTATTGAAAAACGGGAAACTTCTTGAGTCTCTTGAAATATTAGAAGTTGGCAGCACTGGGCCCTGGTTTCTAGATGGGTGAAGTCCACAGTGTGCTGTCTATTGGTTGCTCTTGTCTGGGTTAGACACAGATAGTCCTCACCAAGTTACTTGTAATTTTGTGTTATCTACTTGGCTCCACTGGCATTTGAATTTGTGACCCTTCTGTATACATTACTCAAGTTGGCCCCTTTAGACAACTTTTTACTCTGCCTTTTCTTTACTGAGATAAGAGCTCACTGTGTTTTCCAGGCTAGTCTTGAACTTGTGGGCCCAAGTGATCTTTCTGCTTCAGCCTGCAGGATCTCTAAGACAACAGGTTTTTGCCACCAGGCTCAGCTTGTCTGCACTTTAAAAGATCTACTCAGTTTTCTTATATTCCTTTGTGTCTCAATTTAGGATCAAGTCAGTATAGTTTTATATTTGTTCATTCTTTTATGTCTTTATAGCATAGAACATTTTCCACTTAGTATTGTGTTTATGTGGTGATCCTCTGACCTTGGACTTAAGGGCATAGAATTAGATCTCACCACCTCAGATTTTAAAGTTGCTCCAAAATTTTTGTGAGTGAATTTTGAGGAACACCAGTGGGTTTTGGAGTACATATTTCATTCCAAGCCTGTTTAGGGGCCTGGAAAGAGAAAAACAGAAATTTTAGCAAAGGTAAAAAGCATCAGTAGAATTTATCTAAAGGGTTTTTTAAAAAAGAAAAAAAACCCCTGCTTTATAGAGATAGTTTTTACAATCAGGCAAAAAACAAGCGACAAAAAACAAGGAAAAAAATCTTCAGAATCATGTCTTCAGCTTCATGGTATGGTTAGTAACAGTATGGAAAAGTTTGGAACAGAGAATATCATTGAGTTGGGAAAGAAGTTTGCATTATGGTAGCAGAAAGTATATCAAAGTTTAGCTTAAAACCTTTTAAAAGATGTTTAAAATGCCTCAGATTATCTCTTTCCAGATTATATTTCCATAAATACATGATCTTGCTTTATGTTAGAACTAATCTAGCATCTCTGCTTCTAAATTCTCGGACCTAATAGAGCTTATGTAAATTACTTAATGGTTTTTGCAACATGGCAGTTAATATTCCAAAACCGTGGTGGTGAGCCTATGGCACATGCACCACAATGGGGTGTTGTATCATTGAAAGCTCTAAAAGATTTGTCTTAACTGTCCTAAAGGGTTCTTGATGATATAACCCAATTAAGTGCATGTAACCTGCAAGAGATGGGTAGACACCAAGTCTCTGGGTGAGAATGACATTCATTCTATTTAGTGTTCTTATCCATTAACTTGCGTACTGTTAATGTACTAAAAGTCAACAACTTACAATGTCCTCTTTTCTAAAAAGGAAATGTTATGGCATGTTTTCTAAAACAGATAAGTAATTGTAAAGTGATTTGCATCCTGAAACATACTTAAAAGTGATAATAAATTTGGGCTTTTTTTTTTTTTTGGTCAGAAATTTATAATAGTATAAGAGGACATAACTTGTTTTTAAGCAAACTACTTGCTCCCCAAATACTATGTAGACAGTAAGTACTTATAGTTAACCTTGATTTGACACAAACATTTGGCCCATTTTATAGCCTACAATGAAAGTGTCCCACTTGAGAGACAAGAGGAAAGTAAAAATGAAAGATAATGTCTTTACTCTTATATAAGCTTCTGCCCATCACTGATGAAGGCAATATATGAACTTTTTCCCCCTGCCCCGCTAAGTTGAAACAACTGGTTTTTTTAGATTTCATGTTGAGAACTAATCTATTCTATTTTCTGTCCATGAGTGATTTTACTTGAAGATAAAGTAATACTAATTCATGCCTAAAGACTAAAGAAGAAACCTTTAAATTTTAAGCTATTGAACATATATTAAAAGATCACAAAATATTCTTTTCATTTAATATTTTGTGAAGTTTTTGCAGTTCTTTCAAAACACATAGTTAGGGTGTGAGAGTAGAAATTTGCCTTAAGATGATCACATAGCTTCCCAGGTAGACTAGATGAGATTTGGGAGTCTTTCCTTATGCAGAGAGTATTAGGAGTACCTAGCGTGATTGTGTAGTAGGCTTTTGCAATTCTGGAAACTGAAATATTGCTATTGATTGTGCTATTTAACGTTTAACTGGGTGCACTGAGATGTTAGGAATTCTGAATTTCATTTTTAATATTTTACATGCTAGCACTGCCAGTTTGAGTATTTCTGAGACTAGTATCATGTTTTGCATTTTTAGAATTTGATATTTTGCTTGTGAATCTATGAAGTCTCTTTCCTGATGCTTGCCCCTGTGTTTGGTTTCTCATCCAATTGTTTTCTAAACTTCTTTTTGTCTTGCAGTCCCTGCATCTGTTCGTTACTCCCACACAGATGTCAGAGTGCCTGACTTCTCCGACTATCGTCGCGCTGAAGTTTTAGATAGCACAAAGTCTTCAAAAGATAGCAGTGAAGCTAGAAAAGCCTTCTCATATTTGGTAACTGCAACAGCTACTGTGGGTGTAGCATATGCTGCCAAGAATGCTGTCTCCCAGTTTGTTTCCAGCATGAGTGCTTCTGCTGATGTGTTGGCCATGTCGAAAATTGAAATCAAGTTGTCTGATATTCCAGAAGGCAAGAACATGGCTTTCAAGTGGAGAGGCAAACCTCTGTTTGTGCGTCATAGAACCCAGAAGGAAATTGAGCAAGAAGCTGCAGTTGAAGTGTCCCAGTTGAGGGACCCACAGCATGATTTAGAACGAGTGAAGAAACCTGAATGGGTTATCCTGATAGGTGTTTGTACTCATCTTGGTTGTGTACCCATTGCAAATGCAGGAGATTTTGGTGGTTATTACTGCCCTTGCCATGGGTCACACTATGATGCCTCTGGCAGGATCAGGAAGGGGCCTGCACCTCTCAACCTTGAAGTTCCCACATATGAGTTCACCAGTGATGATTTAGTGATTGTTGGTTAGAGACTTGGACTCAAGTCCTGGGCTTCTTTTAGTCTTCATGTCACCTCAGAAGAGTTGAGAGCAAGCTGTCTATACTACAAGTTGGCTAATTTGAAATATTTAAGAGTTGTTAATAATGTCTTTGGAAACATGAAGTGAATTGAATTTAATGTTGAATACTTTCAAGCATTCACTTAATAAAACCACTGCTAAACATTGTTAAATTCAGTCGTAGACTTGAAAGGTACAATGTCTTTGATAACTTAATACTAATTAAAAGTTATAGACTGATGTACAAGATATTTGTGAAATTCATAATTGACTTTCTCATTTATTTGCTTGTCCAACTGTTTCTTGCTGTCTGTCTGGGGAAAGATTCTACAAAACTTGTCAGGATGGGTAAAATTAGCTGGTCATCTCCAAGGTGTACTTCCCTTTTTTTCACAGGACTGAATATGCATCCTTTGTTCTCTTGAACTATAATCTGTGTGATAATGTTGAATGTAATTTATGGCAAAGAGGTGTTAGCACCTCTGAGGGTTTTCCTCCAGGTGTGATTAGCCGTTTTTTTTTGCCTGTGTGAAAGGCTGTGAAGTTATTTTGGTCCCCTATGAGAATTAGTACAGTACTTAGAATTCTTTAATTTTAAGACAGTGGTAGGATAATATCTGAGAGAAGCTTTCCAAAAAGGGAATGCTTCTCTGTTGTTTCCCTCATTTAGCTTTGAGGACATTTATGTCCCCAATACTCCTATGTCTACCATATCAAGAGGCAAAAAGGAGCATTTGAGACTTAACACTACCTTTTTATGACAAATGACCTTGCTGGTTTTGTCTTTAGTGATTGCATTCTGAGGCATTTCTTCTAGTTAGGTTTGCAGCACTCATTGCTTCACTGTGGGTATGTAGGGTTGGACACAGGGAGAGCATGTCAGCGTTAACTTCTTACTCCTTCTGCCTCCTGTCTAGACCTGACCTCAAACAGCACAGGTGAGACAGGGATGAGGTGAGATATTCCCCTGGAACAAGGAGCGGCCTTTGCCCTTTGTTGAATATCACAGCTACTTTTTTTTTTTTTTTTGAAGAGTAGAATATATTTATTGAGAGAAAGCTTCTGTCAGAAGGGGCTTCCGAGTGGGTTGCCCCAGATCCTGTCTTTTCCAGGGACTTTTTATAGAGGAAAATCATAAGATTAGATGGCTCAAAGGTGGGAAAATGGGAATTTGCGAAGTGGGCATAAAATGATCCAGATTTAATCCCTAAGGTTTATACCTGAGGGTGTGCTTGCATTGGTCTTGAGATCTGGCCCTCAGCAAGAGGTGTGTGTCTCCTGTTTTGAGATCTGGCCTAAAACAAGAGGTGTGTGTCTCCTCCAAGGTCATCAGACATCTAGTCTTCTATTCCAGCTTCCTTGAGGGCCTAGCCCTGTCTAACTGCCTATCATATTTCTAACTGGTTCAGCTGCCTATAACATTACCCCCTCTGAAGAAGTAACCTGAACTGCAATGAGGGAAAAGGGGCAGAATACTGATCTAGCTGCTTCAGGCTGAACAGGGACACAGTTTTTGAATGGCAGTTGGAGGTACTTCTACAGAGATCCTGGCTAGAGGCACTCGACAGACACCAGGCATTTTCATGTTGGGTATGTGCACAGCTTTAAGTCTGGAGGAGAAAAAGCCAAAGAAACTGTTAAGTATGCATGGGCCAAAGAGTAGAATTAATAAGACAATTATGAGTATAGTTCCACATCAGTTGAGATGCTTGGTCCTGTGGATTTTTAAAAGCAAAAAGAAACTGAGAATCTATATGTAAAGGAATACAAAAGAAGGCATCCTTTAAATCTAACACTGAAAACCAACTGGCATCTTCTGGGATCTAAGAAAGCAGAATGTATGGATTGGGTACCACTGGGTGAATGGGCACTACTGCCTTATTTATCAATCTAAGGTCCTGTACTAACCTCTATTCCCATTGGGTTTTTGAATTCCCAAGATTGGAGTATTGCATGGACTCAAGTATTGCACAGGGCTCAAGTAAACCTTGTGCTCTGAGATTTATCAATTCTAAGTATTAATACTCTCAACTTTGGGTCTTAAAGGATATTTATTGTCTCTGATGAGGAAAGTAAGGGTCTTGCATAGGGACTGCTTGTGTTCCAGTGGGAATTAGTAGTTCCCCTGGCTCTTGATTTTCTGGCCTTCTAAAATTAACAATATAGTATTCACCTCCAAATGCAATAGCAACCTGTAATGCTGCCTGTCTCTCATTAGAAGTCAATGTCTGATTTAAGAGTAACATTACATCTTTCCAAACTATACATGATTGTTCATATACTTGAGTAAGTCCTCTAAAGACCTCAATGTACTTATCACAGTCATCTGAAAATTTCCCAAGATCTGATTTTATTTTAGGTGACCAAGAGAGAAAGAAACATGAATTCTGGAAGTTCCACATCTTCCCTGTACTTCCTGTAAAGGATATTGCCCTTGAGGAGCTTGCTTGACCCCAGCTAAGGATGGATGTAGTCCTGTAGGAAGCCTGGATTATAGCTGGTCTAGAAAACTTATCCTTAAGGCTGGAAGGGCAAGTGGGTGAAACCTCAGGTTCTGTAAAGGTGGGGGTAGATTTAATTAAGGCTATTTTATCCTCAGTTTTTAAAAGTTTGGGAGGAGTGATTTTAGGCTCTGAGGTAGTAGATGCTACTTAAGGGGCCTGAGGTGCTGAGTTTTCCCTCAGCTCATATTTACATTTAGAATATAAATGAGTATTTCTCAATGCATAGAAAATCTGAACATAAGATAATTGACCATTTTTCCTCCTTTTTACAGTATGTTTCTAGTTGCAAAAGTGTATCGTAATTAATACTTCCCTCTGTGTTCCACTTTGGCTCTAGGGGGTAGGTAGGCCATGCACTTGTGCAGAGAAACACCAATCTTTTTCAACATGGAAGGGTTGAACATCTTCCATTGAGAATGCATTCCAAAGGAGAGAGGGTTTGGCATTGAGTTGCCCATGTCTCAATGAGTCCCATTCCAGAGTTTATGAAACAAAAGCAAACTCTCATCTCTGTCCCATGATCTTGGTGGAAGACCTCCAAATGATATAGGTGAGTGAAACTCCCCACCTACTATGTCCACGAGTTTGTGTTCTCTAAAGGCAAAGAATGAATTTTTGGAACAACAGAGGTGAAGAGTAGAATATATTTATTGAGAGAAAACTTCTGTTTGAAGAGAGACAGAAGGGGGTCCCGAGCGGGTTGTCCCTCACAGCTACTTTTTGATAGATTTGTCTGACTTGGGCTATTGAGAGGTTGGTCTGTAATGTATGCATTCTGTAGAATTACCTTGTGATCATATGTACTCTTGTAAAATAGAAAATGAGGTTAAATGGTTAGGGCTGTCCAAAGGGAACTTGCTATCCAGGATTTCATTATGTAATGTTAGCAGGTAGATGCATGTATCAAAAAACCCTAAGGTTTCCATTATGCATGCTAGAATTGATGGGGGGGGGTGGTGCATGAAAATACTTTTGTATTCTGAGACTGCATAATGGGTTGTCTTCTGGTACTGGGTGGTGGTGGAGCAGGAATATGAAACATTTAGTTGTGAGGAAGACAACCGAATACCAAAAATTGTGTTGCCAAAAATGTCAACAACACTCCTTCCTTGCAGACTACTGTCTCCAATCTGCAAGTGAAACCTTGAAATCTCAGTATTTTCATCTTGACATGCCAAGCACTACTGCATTAGAATCTATGCAGTGACGGAAGATAGAAAATTTATAGGTCTCTTAAATGTATTACAGGTACTTTGAACTGAAATTGCCATGTCTTGTGGGCTGCCTATGTCTAATGTTTTGAGTTTCATGATGGTATACAGTTAAATTCTAGTAATATTTAGGTTTTTAAAATTATTTTGAAAGTAGTGAAATACAACAGAACAAGATAACAAAGCCAATTGAAATAGTGCAGTGAAACTGGTACAGAACTTCACAGCAGGTTCCTGGGATAACGGTAATAGATACTATAGTATATCTCGTTATCTTCACAATAATTGTTCTTTCAAACAGGTATAGCAAAATCAAACCAAATACAGAACATTATAGAACTTATCAAAACAATATTGAATAGAGCAATACAGTTGATCAGAACAAAGCAAAATAGTGATAGCGATATTTGCCTTCAAAGAGATGGTAGAAGAAAATCCTCCCTATTTGCTGTATTGCATATGGTCAACCTCCCAAGAGATGCTCAGACCTCTGACTTGCATTTGCAAATGGGGGAAGGGAGAGATGGGATGTTTGATTTTTTGGCCCATGTGCCGGTAGGTTCATGGCTGCTTACCGGGGAGGTGAGCTGGTTGCTTGGTTTTCCAGTGCCCTAAGTTCCAGCATGGCATGGATCTTGGGAGATGCTGGCTGGTTCTCTCAATATTTAGTTTTAAATGAGGACTTTGTTCCACAAATGGCAAGACAATTCACATCACTTGATATTTTTCTAAGTGGATAAAGCAGACCTAGGATAGCTTTTTTACCTAGTTACTGCAACAAAACCCAAAATATTAGGGAGAAATGACTTTCAATAGATGGAATCTGATTGGTCGGCATTCTGACCATTAAGAGAATGATTTTTGCTGGGAATAATTCTTGGGACAGTATCGAGGCCCAACCTTTTCATTGTTTTTTTAAAACTATGTTACATAAAATATACTTTTTGCAAATTTTGTATTATTAGGGATAAATTCCTTGGCAAAATCTTTGAATCTGAAAGTATTTGGTGTTGATAACTCAAGGTCAAAGTGCTTTTACCACACTAATTTTTCTAAACAGAATATGCATCTGATAGAAGTCATTCTCCATTTTCCTAGTACTAAATCTCATTTTCTGTATTTTCATGTATTTGAATTTTGTTGCATTTTATACATTAGTCCCAAATGAAAATCCATATTTTTTAGACTGAAAAATGACTTGGTTATCTGCTTTACATTCACATTTTATTCTTCCTTGATAATGACTACTGTATACCACTTCTAGAGGTTCACACTTGAATACTATAAATGTGTATTTGTAGATGTCCTGTTAATACTTTAAGGAAAAAGAAGTAATCTCTGCCATAAATCAATTTCTTCACTGCTGGTGGTGTTCTGTGTAGTAAGCTACCTGGTAAGCTAAAAACTTGATAATCTCTTCCATAACTCATTTGCCTGGGCCCAAATCATTCCCTAAACCCAGCTAATTTTAGTCCCCTCAGTATAACAGATCTTTTATTGTCTCTCATCTGTACCATTAATAATGGCTAACTTTGCTTGGTGAAACCTAGTCAAAGTTACATGTGTGATCTCTTAATTCTCAGGAAATCTTATCAGGTAGTCATTGCTATCACTTAGCTTATCAGTGGAGAAACTGAAGCGCAGAAGTATCTTGTGTACAAGTAACTTGTATGTTGCTGGAGCCAAAATTTGTTTTAATCCAGGGAGTCTGGAGACCTGTTTGCTATGCTTTCCTACCAGCATTTAAGATTGAGTCAGTTTTTGCCTGTACTACTGCAGTAAGGTTCCAAACGTTTCTTCTAATCTTGTCTCTTTTTTGAATTCTTCCTCCCACATAGCTGCCAAGTAGGTTAGTAATAAAGGACTGCTTCTGGGTTTCAGTCCTCTGCCATTTCCTAGACGTGTGACCGTTTATAAATTACTTAATCTCTGTGCCTTTCTTACCATATCTGGAAAACAATAAACCTTTCAAGGTTATATTAGGAATTAATGCACTAAATATGTCAAAGGATGACATTAAGACTTTAACATGGAATCAGCAAGGTCCTCCTTACTAGTGTCCTATCAATAAATCTTGTGCTTCACTAACAACTTGCTTGTTATCTATGTGCTTGTCCTTTCTGCTCAGTTCCCTTTCCTTTCCCTTGGCTGAATTGTCCTTCACCAACAGAAGGACAAGTTACATTCGCTGTTCCAACAAGTTTTCCCTCAATAGCCATGTGTATTCATTTGGCTACTTATACTGCATAGTATACTCCATATTGCCTGGTAGTCTCCCCATCCAGACTGAGGGCAGATACTCAATGGCAGATGCTGAATGGAGGGGAAAAAATGAATTTCTGAGAGTCATTAGTAGAAGGGGACATTTTCTGGGGAATATTTTGTGGATACCAGGTCTAACTTCTCAGAAGCCAGAACAATCCTTTAGTGTCTGTGTATCTTATTTTTCTAGGACTTTGGGTGAGAACAGTGCTGTTGCAGGATTTAAATTTAGATCATCTTCCCAGAAGAAAAACATAATAACAAATTCAAAAATCTTTGAAAACCAGACTTTTACATTCTATTTATGTCATAATGAACATTATTCTGCCTATGTAAAATGTTGCCAAAATGTTCATCCTTTGATGTTTCCTGTCTCAAAGGCCATGAACTTCATTACTTCTATCATTTTATGTCTTTTATTTATTTTCTTTCTTGATGCTTAGGAGAGGAATGTTTTGATTAAAGAGAACATAGTATCAAACAGGTGAAATGATCAGTTCTCTGAGGTAGGAAGGATTGAGGATTATTTTCTCTTTTTCAATACTCAGACTGTTTATTGAGGATAAAGATGTTTTCAGCATAGTATTGCCAGAAATATTGAGGTTAAGATGATTTCTAGTCCATATACTTAAAGCAGAACCACATATACCACGAAGAAAGGCTATTCAAAGGCTTAATGCTATAAATGCATATTATAACATAGGTTACTATAGATCTGAATTCTTTGTTTTGCAGCACAAGGTTAAAATTAATTTTGTGAAAGGCTTTAGCAGCATCTTAGTAATAACTTCTCCATAATGATCAACATAAGACTCATCCATTGGTGAACTTAAAATCCCAAATTCAATGAACTATATATTTTTACAGTTATTATCCTAATCTTGAGTCAATTTGTATGCAAAAGAATACAGTCATCGGGTTATTGAAATCCTTGTCTGAATATTTGCAAAGGTTAAGAATTGACAGTGTGTAAGTAATAGATTTTTCATACATTTTTGAGGGTAAACAAAACCTTGATTCCTTAATTGAAGAGAGAAGAAAGCACATTTAATGAAATAGTTCTTTCTATAGTGAATATTTGAAATCTGTCATTTTCTGCATCTTTACATGGGTAAAATTTCAATCCATACCTCTCCCTTCATAAGAGAGTCTTTCTTAGTTCTTGGCTTGACACTCCCATGGCTCTTAGGCCATTTGAGGAGATGACACACTGATGGCCTCATGTGATCTCAGCACATCCAAATCGTTTTAGGGACTACATTCCCCTTAGTAAAAGGTTTCCTGTTAGAGCTCTTCAAATATGAATCTCAAATGCAACAGTGCATATTAAAAGCATGTAAACCGTAAAGCAAGATTTAGCGACTTAACACTACTACGGTAATAAATTGTATTTAGAATGTGATTAGATATGCAGAAAGGCAATTTAGGTGAAGGTAGGTCCCTATACAAACATTCATGAATTATAAGATTGGTATGAATCCTATATTTTTATACTTTGGTCCCTGGAAATTCAGATTTTTATGTGTAACATTTTTGTGTTAATGGAGAGCAAAACAACCAATCCATAGTAATCGTTCACATTAAATTCCATCCCCTTCCTGTTATATTGGTAAGATTCATATGATTTCAAAAGCTGGTTCTTTGAGAAAACAAGAAAATAAAGCTTTTATGAACAATAAGATTTAACATGAGAAAAGAGTGAATCATCACTAGTTGGTGAAATAGTTTATAATACTAAAAAAATGTGCAACTCTAGCAATAAGTTTGTAAAGATAAGGGGCTTCAGATGATTTCTTAGCAAAATACAAAATGCCAAAATTGAACAAGTAGGAACTTTTAATGTACCATTTAATGTGGATGAGGGAGTGTGAGAAGTTACCATGATTGAATGGCTTTGTATCTTGAGTTCTGCATGACTTAAAAAAAAAAAATTCCAATGATCTTTAAACTTTCATATTATTTTCAGTGAGTTTCTCCAGTCTTTCTGTGCACACAACACATCTTGGGCATTTGTTAATGTGTATTTTCATACTGTACCTGAGAGTATGCATTTTTAACAGTTTCCTCGGTGATGAACAATACTCAGAATTAGCAAAGTTCTACACCATGGGAGAGGATGGTAAGCAGAGGTGAGAATGGAAATTCAACAGTTAGGGGTTCATTGTAAATTTAATATTAGAACATGGCATTACACACTCTAGAGAAATAACACGCCAGTCTCATTTGCTGAATAAATGAAAATTTCTAAATACAATATTGATGAATCTAAAAACATAGCAAAAGAATAATAAACCTTGATAAAGTAAGGTTTATTCCAAGAATACAAGCTGGTTTGGCATTTAAACTGTTTATTAAACTAATACAAAATGTAGACAAGTCATTCCTAATATAAATTTAAATAAAATAAGAGTATCTGTAAATGTGAAAAGTCATATGCAATAAAATCCAGTAACAAACATTCTAAGCTGTGAAACACAAAGATTGAAACTAGCTGGTGATGCCCACTATCACTGGTATTACTTAACACTATTTTGTAAGTTTTAGAAAGTGTGGAAGGTAGGACAAGAAAACTCTAGAGAGAAAAGAAAATTATATGTTTTTGGGTGATAATACAGCATTTGATTGTTATTGTTATGATAGTGAAAGGTGGAATTTGAAGAGGTGATTAGGTCATGTGGGTTGTGTCCTGGGGAATGGATTAGTGTTGTCACAGAAGTGTGTTAGTTACTATGGGAGTGTGCTCCTCCAAAGGGACCCCCTCTCCCAGTTCTCTCTCCCTTTTGCCCATGCACACTTGCCATTACTCCATGTTAAATGGGAAGGACCTTGCCAGATGCCATCACCATGATCGTGGACTTCCAGCCTCCTGGATTGTGAGCCAAATGAACTATTGCTTATAATTTACCCAGTTTGTTGTATTGTTATGGCAGCAGAAAATTGACTTAGAACAATATGTAAACTACTTTTGAGTGGAGATTGTGTTTTTGTTTAACTTAGTAGCCTCCATATTGAACAATGCCTGGAGCATCAAAAATGCTAAATAAACATTCATTGAATGACTATGACTAAAAGCCCTGTAAAGCACGGACATATTTAACAACATACAGGGCTTACGTGAAAAAGTTTAAATCAAGATCTTAAATGGAAAGATAGCATGGCCTTGAATGGGATTACTTATTTTCATTGAAGTCTTCTGCCCAAATTAACATACACATTTAAAGTGCTTCCCATCAGACTTTCTGTAGCATTTTTAAATTGTTGTTTTACTTCATTTAGGATAAATGATCACAAAGTTTACATAGAAAAATTAATATGCAGGAATAGCCAAGAACATTATAAAAAAACAAGAATGAAGATTTGTTTCAGATATGAGAACCTAAAAAAATCATGATAGTCAAGGTAATATGGGAATAACATGCTGTGAAAAAAAAAGAACTAAAAGAATTAGATCTCAGGGTATATGAGAAGTATGTACAAGGAAAATAATTCAATTCAATAGGGAGAGAATAATTTATTTAATAAATGGTGTTGGCAAAAACCTATGACCCACCATCCAGGTGAAAGAAAACAGAGTTGGGTACTCACTTTCATATGCTTAAAGATAAATACTAGGAATGTTAGATTCATGTAGAATATTGTTTAAAGAAACTTGGAAGGCGGGGCATGGTGACACATACATGTAATTCCAGCAGTTAGGAGGCTGAGGCAGGAGGATCATTATGAATTTGAGGCTAACCTGGGCCAAATAAGCAAATTTAAGGCCAGCCTGAACTACAAAGTGAGACCCTGCCTTAAGAAACCAAAGAAAAGAAAAAAAGAAACTCTTGAGAATTGCAGGTGTAGTTAAGGGCTGGAGAAGACTTAATCATGATGATTCCATCATAATTTAAAACTTGGAGCAGAAAAGACAACTGTATTTCTTTTTTAAAAGTTTGAATTGCAACTGGGGATTTAGCTGACGGCAAAGGCGCCTGCCTCACAAAAGCTAGGTTGTGAGTTCGATCCCCGGTACCAAAAGAAAAAAAAAAACTGGCAAATATTAGCCAAATCAAATGATCACATATTTGTAAAATAAAAAAGCTACTGTAAATGGAATAGTTAATATATGTATATATATATATATATATATATATATATATATACACACACACACATATATATGAAAAGAACAAAACTCAGACATGAAGCAAAAAAGATGTGCAAATATTTATCAGAAAACATGTGTCTGAGTGACTAATAGATGAGAAAATATTGAATCTTGTTAATGCAGAACCAGCATTGACCTGAAAGGGAGATGCTCCACACCAAGGAGTTGGAAAACAACTGTTTATTCTGCTGGTAGGCTGGTGGGAATCAGTTGCATATCACAGCCCCGAGTAAGTTTCAGGTTTGGTTTATATAGGTTTGCAAGTAAGGAAGTACAGAAGCTTGAAAGTGCTTTCATTGGGTTGGGTTAGTCATCATTCATTGCTGGGTAGAAAGTCCTTGAAATATGTTAGAAAAACAGGGTATATTTTTAGGTGGGAAACTAGATTCTGCAGCTAGACATGGTCAGGCTGACTTGGGTTAGGCTATCTATGGAAAGCAGCTGGACACAGTCAGCCAAGGCTGACTGAGTTTAACAGTGTAGCTATGCAGTGCAAAGGATGAATGTATATTGTCCCAATATGATATCAAGCTGTTGGTTAGTTTTAAAATTTCAAAATTTCTGTCACATTGTAAACATCAGTGTACACAATGGCCATGAGATAACACTTTACATCTACCAGATGGGAAAAAGTTAAGAAAGTAGTAACATCTTTTGTTAAGTGTATGAGAGAACAAGAAAGAGAGGGAGAGAGAGGGGGAGGGAGACAAGGAAGGAGGGAGAGAGAGAGGGAAGGAGAGAGAAAGGGAGGGGAGAGAGGAAGAGAGAGAAAGAGGGAAAGAGAGAATTCCCTTTCACATTGATGGCATAAGTAGGAGACAGTTTTAACACATTTCTCCAGGTTTCTTTCCCAAACAAAGATACATATTTGAAGAAGACTGTAGCTCAGTGATATAGTGCTTGCCCAGCATGTGGGAGGAGGGCCAGAATTTGACTGCTAACACCACACACATACACACACACATGCACACACACGCACACACGTGTACATACCCCCCCCACACACAATAAAAGAATGGGAGAAAGCTTCGTTGTCTGTTTTTATAAGTATGGGGAATGTGGAAGATTACCCATTCTTATTAATGTGGATTATCTGGGATTGAGGTTGTTGCAGGGAGGGAAGGTTTATGGTAAGCAGTGGAGTACATAGAAACAAAGAAAAAGCAAGAAAATACCACTGCCTCCTTCCCCTGCCCAGCATAACTTATAGCCCATTTTTAAAAATCATATGTGTATATGTAAACATACATACCTGTATATGTAATCACAGCGTGGTTTTATATGTATACCTCAGTGTACATGCAGAAAAATTGGAAAAGATTATATCTAGAGATCTGTATTATTATTTTCACTAGCATGTGGCAAAATGTATAATGTGATTCTCTCTTCAATTAAAACAAACAAAAATACTCTCTGTGTGTCTGCTGCTGCTTTGATATGCTTGCACGGCCAAAGAGGAAGGTGTGGAAACCCATTGCCATGCTGGGGAATGGGCCACAATGTACAGGTAGAGAGAAGTTGGTGACCGGTTTTTCCTTCAGATTTTAGTATTATTTTATCTGTCATAACAGATCTGTTTTGCTTTGTAATTTGAAAAACTTGAAATTATAGTGTACAGCAACGATTGTGAGTTACAGTCTGACATCTGGAGAGACATTTTCCCTGATGCTTTGATCATCAGTTGTTCCTCTTATTAATTAATATTGAACATCTACTAATGTTTGTCACTGGTCAGGTTTTTTTGTATATTACCAAAGAAATAGATTACAAATATTTTAAATGTGCAGTTCTTTGTATATGGATTTAGTCATTATTACTGTAGTAGTTGTTTTACAGAAAGTTTCACAATAGAATTACCACTTATTTACTTGTATTATTCATAACTTATAAATTGCAGATTGCTTTGGCTCATGCAAACATAACAGGAAGAAGTGATGAAGAGTAATTTCAGAAAATTCATTTGCATCTTATTGCATAATTACCTATTGTTATTTAGACCAGAGTTGTCCAGAGCATTCTGTGTAGTGAAGAAAATGTTCTTAATCTCTACTAATATTCTAGCCATTAACCACATGTGGGTAGTGAGCACTGAAATGTGCCACTTGCATCTTAAGAATTGAATTTTAAATTTATATAATTTTAGTTTTAGTTTAAATGGCCACATGTGGGCAATGGCTTCTGCTTTGATGCAGATCTAGAATCATCCAGTCACTAAAAACAAGGCAAATCTGAATTTGATAATTGAAAAGGCACATTAGTTTTTTAGTCTAGTTACTGATGTGAATATCCTGTGTGTATAGTTATAACATTTAAAAACTTTATGACAATTTTTACATTTTAATGAAATATTTTAAACATACAAAAAGTGTGGCAATAATAAACACTTATAAATCCACTGTTTAGAATTAACAAATGCTAATATTTTGCTAAACATTGCTTCAGATATTTTATAATAAATTATTAAACAAACAATTAAAGTCTCTTTCTCCCTTGCAGTTTCTACTCTCTCCTCCCTGCCTAGCTTAATAATGCAGTGGTGCCTTAATTTATGAACTTAATTCTTTCCACAATTCTGGTTGAAAACAGAATTGGACAAGAACCAAATCAAATTTAACCATAAAATCAACATTAAATCTAACCACTGAATTTGATTTGGTTCTCGTTTGATTCAGTTTGTAACCAGAATCACGGAAAGAATTAAGTTCATGAACTGAGGTGTAACTGTAGATAAATATGGCATGTGTTCTCCCTTTCCACTGATATGAGATATTTGTTTTGTGCTTTGAAAGGTGGGCAAGAATCAGGTATCATCATCAGAATGTAACTTTCTCTCTAGACTATGTGTGTATCTATGTTCTTTATGTGTTTGTCAGAAAGAATCCAGTTGTCAGGAAGATTGTAGGAATTAAGGAGCCACTAAAAGAAGCAGAGCTCCCTGGGATCAGGATTATCTGAGCATAGTGTCAAGTAAGGATTATTCTGGAGAAATTAAGTTCAATGGGCTTGATGGGAAGAATGGATATTTGTCAACATGTATGGAAGGTGGCCCAAGGGATGGAGTCAATTTCCTATTGTTGAGTGAGGGACTTCCCTATATTTGTTCCCAGAGGATTCATATATATATTTTAGTAGGGAAGTGGGAAAGGTTTGTTTACAAAGTTTCTTGCTCATTAGTATCACTTGGAGTAGGGTATTACAAACCATCACGAACTGATCTACTCTCAAAGATTGTGATTTAGTCGGTTATAAGTCTCCTTCGAGTCAGAATTTTTAAAAGCTGTCCAGGTGATTCCGGTGTGTAGCAACAATTGTGATCTACAGCTTTAGGCCAATATTTCACATTTGGTAGATATTAGACTTACAAGTTGAGCTTTAAATCTATGCCTGGACCCACCTCCAGGAATTTGTAGATTTTTTAATTTTATGAAAAAACCCACAAAATTTCATAACAAGATGATAGGAGATTAGCAATTGTTAATACATTGCCCATTACTGTCTTTAAAGTGTTAGAGTACAAGCTATAGGCACAAACAATTCTCCAATTGATATTAGCATAAATCTTCCTTAACTATCAACTAAGAGACACTAATAGTATAACTAACTTGCATTTTTCTCTCTTTTTCCTTTCCCCTTTCCCCCAATCCCAGATCCTTTTTCCTTTTTAACAATTTATTCGCATTGCACAATATCTACTGTACATCTTAGACTTTATTTAGTCTTTCAGTTTCTCACACCTGGGATATAATATGATGTTTACACATGTAAGTCTGGTTTATTTCACTAATGATTATGGTCCCAAGTTGCATCTATTTACCTATAAAAGTCTCAGATTCATTTTTCTTTGTCATTAAGTAGTACTCCATTTTATAGAAATACTACATCTTTTTTTTTAATCCCTTCCTTGGTTGATGGGCATTTGATTTGTTTCCAAGATCTAGCTATTAAAAATTGCACTTCTATAAATTTTGGTGCACATATATCACTGTGGTATTCTATTTTAATTCTTCTGGGAAGATACCCAGGAGATGAATCGCTGGGACCTCTAATTCTAGCTTTTTGAGGAATTTTCATACTGATTTCCAGAATGGTTACACCAGTCTGCACTCCCACCAACAGTGAGAAGGGTTCCTTTATCCCCACAGGTGATCCAGCATTTGCTATTGGTTTATTTCTTGATGATAGCCATTCTTTCTGGGGTGAGATGGAATCTCAATGTTGCTTTAATTTGTATCTCTCAAAAGAGCAATGATGTTAAACATTTTTTTCATATATTTATTTGCCATTTATATTTTTTCCTCTGAGAAGTATGTATTCTTCTCAGATGCCCATTTTTGGTTTGGGTCTTTGAGTTTGGGAGGGGTCTTATTTTTTTCAATTCCTTATAATTGTTCTAGATAGAAGTCCTTTGAGGCATAATTATATACAATTTTATTTCCCAATCTGTAGGTTGTCTTTTCACTGTTTTTTTTTTTTTTTTTTGTCTTTTCACTCTCTGGTGATTTCTTTTGAAGTGCAAAATCTTTTTAATGAGGTGAAGTCCCAGTTAATTCTTTGAAGTATTTCCTGTCCAGTTTGGATTTTGCTCATGAATTATCTGCCTACACCTATATCTTCAAGATTTCTACCTACTTTCTCTTCCAGTAGACTGAGTGTTTCTGTTTTAATTTTTAGATCTTTAATCATTTTTACTTTAGTTTAGTGCATGGTGATAAACATGGATCTCATTTTAGTCTTCAGCATATAGAGAGCCAGTTTTGCCAGCAATATTTATTAAAGAGGCTATCTTTCAGTGAGCATGTTTGGCTCCTTTGCCAAAGATAAGGTGACTGAGTGTGTTTGTTGTGTCTGCATCTTCTATTCTGTTCCACTGATTCTCAGGTCTGTTTTTTTTTTTTTTTTGCAGTGCCATGATAATTTTGTTATAGTCACTTTATAGTATAATTTCAAGTCAGGGATTGTAATGTCTCCTGCCTTACCTTTGTTGCCCAGAATTGCTTTTGCTATTCTAGATCTCTTCCATTTCCAAATGAATTTTAAAAATATTTTCTCTAGTTCTGTGGGTTTGTTAATAATATTTTTAAAAATCAGGATTGCATTAAGTCTGTATAATAATTTTTAAAGTATGACTATTTTCACTATGTTGGTTCTTTCTATCTATGAACCAGTGATATCTTTCCATTTCCTGAAATGGAAATGATATCTGAAATATCTTTGATCTCTTTTTTTCAGAGTACTATAATTTTCAATGTATAGAACTTCTATTTCTCTTGTTAAATTGGTTCCCATTTCAGGTTTTTTTTTAGATGCTGTTTTGAAAGGTATGGTTTCCCTAATTTCTTCTCTTAGTGGGTTTGTTGTTTGTGTACAGGAATGCTGTTCCATTTAAGTTACTGAATTTGGTTATTTTTTTTTCCTATTCTGTCTCTCTCTTTTTTTTATTTTGAAGATAGTAAAATATAACAAAACAAGACAGAACAAAGCCAATCAGAACCTGGGGTGCTGGGAAAACAGGCAGCCAGCATGCCGCTCTGGTAAGTGGCTGTGGCCTCCCAAGCCGAGGCCGCTCCAGGGTGAGACCTGTATCAGCATTTCCTGAGATCAGCCTCATGTTGAAATTTGGGGCACTGTGAAAACAGGCAGCCAGCACGCCGCTCTAGTGGGCGGCTCTGAGTCTACCAGCACAGGCTAAGAATCAAACATCCGTCTCATCAACCTAGAGCCAGAGATCTGAGCATCTTTTGAGAGTTTAACTATATGCAATATAGCAAATAAGGAGGATATTCTTCTGCAATCTCTTTGAAGGCAAATATTTTTATCTCTGTTTTGGTCTGTTCTGATCAATGGTATTGCTCTATTCAATATTTTATTTTTATAATTTCGGTGTTTCCTTTGATATTGCTCTACCTGACTGAAGGAACAATTATTGTGAAGAAAACCAGATATACTATTGTACCTATTGCTGTTATCCAGGTAACTTGCTATGAGGTTCTGTACCAATATCACTGCACTGCCTCAGTTGGCTTTGTCCTGTCTTGTTCGGCTGTATTTTACTACTACAACAACAACAAAAAACAATGCCAATCAAGACAATGCAGTGAAACTGGTACAGAACAGCATGTTACTGGGATAATAGGTACCATATTATATCTCATTATCTTCACAATAGTTGTCCATTCAATCAGGTATAGCAAAATCAAACCAAAAACAGAACATTATAAAACCTATCAAAACGGAATATTGAATAGAGCAAAACAATCCGAACAAAGCAAAATAGTAAAAACAATATTTGCCTTCAAAGAGAAGATAGAAGGAAATCACCCATATTTGCTATATTGCATGAGGTCGGTCATCCTTCCAAGAGATGCTCAGACCTCTAGCCCCCGGTCAGCATAATCAGCCCAACAATACAAGCATTTAGTTGCTTTATGTGCCTTAGTTGCTGTCAACTCTGGCTGACCTCAGAAACATTCAGTTGCTAATGGAGAGTCAAGGGGGGTGAGGGGGACGTTTGATTCTCAGCCCAGGCTCCAGTAGGCCTATGGGAGACAATTGACTTGTTCTCTCCCTGGCCTGCTTGTGCCACCACTGCTTATCGTTGCTTTCTTTTCTTCTTCTTCCTAATCCTCCTCCTCCTCCCCCACTTCCTCCTCCGCTCCTCCTCCTCCTCTTCTTCTTCTCTTCTTCTTCTTCTTCTTCTTCTTCTTCTTCTTCTTCTTCTTCTTCTTCTTCTTCTTCTTCTTCTTCTTCTTCTTCTTCTTTTTTCTTCTTTTCTCCTTTTTTATTTAAACAGAAAAAAAGGGAAGAAACAATACACAATTTCAAAGAAAAAGAAAAAAGTAAATACTAAGAAATCACTAGTTGATAAATTACATATTGTCTTCTAGATATAGTTGTTCAAGTTACAAAATTAAAGCATACAAGGTGGACATTCAAACAGTGAGGCTGCAAACAGTTCTGTTCAGTGATCCAACAAAAACTTAGCAACATGGTTAGCAATCTTACACACTTTAACATGCATGCAGTTATGTCCTTTAGAGTGCTTTCTTTTCCTCTTTTTGCTTTTTAAGTCCATTATCTGTTTAGTTATATCATGTTTAAGCTTGCTCAGTACCTTACTGATCTGTTTTGTTATTTACTTTTTATTTTTTATTCATTTTAATTTTTTATTATTTTGAAGGTAGCAAAATACAACAGAACAAGATGGAACAAAGCCAACTGAGATAGTACAGTGAAATTGGTACAGAAACCCTCAACAGGTTACTGGCATAACAGTAGTAGGTACCATAGTATATCCCGTCATCTTCACAACAGTTGTTCTTTCAATCAGGTATAGCCAAATCAAAGGAAATACAGGACATTCTAGAACTTATCAAAACGGAACATTGAATAGAGCAATACCATTAATCAGAACAAAGCAAAGCAATGATAACAATATTTGCCTTCAAAGAGATGGTAGAAGGAAATTCCCCCTATTTACTACATTGCATATGGTCAGCCTCTCAAGAGATGTCTAGATTTCTGGCTCTCACTTGCTAACGGAGGGCGGGGGGAGTTTGATTCTTAGCCCACATGCTGGTAGGCTCATGGGAGCCACTGAGTGATTTTTCTCCTGCCTCATGCCGGGGGTGCTTACCTAAAGGGCAGGCAAATTGCCTTTTTGTGCTGCGCCTTGAGTCCCTCCATGGTTGGAGCTCTGGGGCTGCTGGTTCTCCTCCCAGCTCATGCCAGGGACCCCAACTGAGAGGGTGGGTAGACTGCATTTGTGTGCTGCACCCTGAGTCCCTCCATGGTTGGAGCTCTGGGGCTGCTGGTTCTCCTCTCAGCTCAGGCCAGGGACCCCTAATGGGAGGGCGGGAAAGCTGCCTTTCTGTGCTGCTCCTTGAGTCCCCCCATGGTCGGAGCTCTGGGGCTGCTCCTAAATTTGGTTATTAAAACTAGAAGTCTTTTGGTTGAGTTTTTGGGTCTTCTCTGTAGAATATCATGTTCTGATAACAATGATAATTTAACTTCTTCCTTTCTATTTCTCTGTTGTGTAATTGTTCTGGCTAATGTCTCCAGCATTATGTTGAATAGTAAGAGTGATAGTGCACATCCTTGTCTTGTACCTGATTTTAGAATGAAAGTTTTCATTTTTTGTCTATTTAGTATGATGTTGGTGGTTGGTTTGTCACCTATGGCTTTTATCAGATTGACATAAAGAACATCTATTCCAATTTTCTGTAGTTTTTTTTTTTTGTCATGAATGAGTGGACTTTGTCAAGAGCTTTCTCTGTATCTATGAGAGACAATCATCTGATTTTTGTCTTTGGCACTGTTGATATGGTATTTTACATTTATTGATTTGTGTATTACATTTATTGATTTGTGTATGTTGAATGATTGTCGCATGCCTGGAATGAATCCCTCATGATGCATTATCTTCTTGATGATTTGCTGCACTCTGTTTGATAGTAACTTATTGAAGATTTTGCATTTATGTTCATTAGGAAGATTGGCCTGTAGCTGCCTTTTTGAGTTGAGTTTTCTTTGGTTTTGATGCCAGTGTAATATGTACCTCCAGGAAAGAGCTATGGAGTATTGCTTCCCTTTCAATTTCATTAAGGAGTTTGAGATGTATTGACATTAAATTGTCTGTAAATCTCTTACTGAGTTCAGCAGTGAATCCATCAAGACCTGGGATTTCTTACTGTTAAGTTTTTAAATACATTTTCAATCTCACTAACTGGTATTGGGTTATTCAGAATTTTTATGTCTTCTTGATTCAGCTTTGGTAATTTATCTGTTTCTAGGAATCTGTCCATTTCCTCTGTGTTTTTAAGTCTGTATGAGGAAAGAGTTGAAAGTATGTATTAATGATCTTCTGAATTTTCACAGGATCTCTAATGATTTCACTCTTTTCATTCTTCAGTGCAAGAATTTGAGTCTTTTCTATCCATATATATATATATATATATATATATATATATATATATATATACATTTGGTACTGGGGATTGAACTCATGAGCTCGTGCTTGCTAAGCAGGCACTTGTGCCACTGAGCTGAATCCCTGGCTCTATCTTTTTTTGATAAGGTTGGCTAAGGGTTTATTAATTTAGTCTTTCTTTCAACTAACCATTTGATTCATTAATTCTCTCTTTTGCTTCTTTAGTCTCAATTGCATTAATTTCTGCTCTGATCTTCATAATTTCCTCCATTTTATCCACTTTGGGCCTGGCTTGTTCTTTCTCTAGGAGCTTAAAGTGCAGCATAGGTTGTTTATTTGTGCTGATTCTGTTTTCCTGATGTGAGAACTCATTATAAGTTTCCCTCTTAGGACTGCTTTCATCATATTCTACAGGCTCTGGCATGTTGTATCTAGATTTTAGTGTAATTGTAGATATTGTTTAATCTATTATTTAATTTCTTCTGTGACTAACTGGCTGTTCAGGAGGCTTTTATGTAATTTCCCTGTGTTTATGAAGTTTTGTGCTTTCTTTTGTCATTGATTTCCAATTTCATTACACCATGGTCAGATAATGTGCATGGGATAAATTCAATTCCTTTGCATTTAT
Source organism: Hydrochoerus hydrochaeris (assembly GCA_004027455.1). Lineage (NCBI taxonomy): Eukaryota > Metazoa > Chordata > Mammalia > Rodentia > Hydrochaeridae > Hydrochoerus > Hydrochoerus hydrochaeris. Next base: position 20,593 of record PVLA01007397.1, on the reverse strand, counting down.
TTAAGAATGTTTTGTGGGCTAGTATATGGTCTGTTTTAGAGAATTTCCCATGTACAGCTGAGAAGAATGTGTATTCTGATGATGTTGGGTGAAACCTTTTGAAAGCATTTACTAAGTCCATCTGTTCACAGATTTGGTTCAGATCTATTATTTCTTTGCTGATTTTTTTTTGTCTAGTTGATATATGTCTTTGTGACAATGGGGTATTGAAGTCTCCTGCTACAACTGTGTTATTGCTTATTTGATTTTTCATGTATATCAATATTTGCCTTATATAGTTTGGTCCTGTCATATTAGGTGCATTAATATTTATGATTGTTATTGCTTCCTCTTGAAGTTTTCCCCTAACAAGTATACAGTGATCTTTATCTATTTTAGTCATTCTTGGTTTGAACTTCACATTGTCTGCAAACAGACTAGCTACCCTTGCTTTTTCTGGGTTCCTGTTACTTGGAATATTGTCTTCCACCCTTAGACTTTCAGTCTATGAATTTCTTTTTGAGGTAAATAAGTTTCTTGTACATAGCATATTGTTAGATTTTGTTTCTTAATCCATTCTGCCAGTCTGTTTCTTTTGACTGGTGAATTGAGACCATTTACATTGATGACAATAAATGATACATATTGGCTTATCTTTGTCATGTTTTTTTCCTCCCACTGTTTGTTCTCTGCTTTTCCCCTCTGTTTAATTGCTTGCCTGACTTGGTAATTTTTTTTCTGTTTTTTTTTTTTTGCCTGAATTATGGTAAGTTTTATCTCTGTTTAGAATATCTTTCAGTACTCTTTGTAGAGTTGATTTGGTGGTCACAAATTTCTTCAGTTGTTGTTCTTTGTCATGGAAGTATCTTATTTCTCAATTAATTTTGAAAAATAGTTTTGCATGGCACATCAATCTAGATTAGAAGTTGTTTTCTTATAGGATTTGAAATACGGCACTCCAAACCCTTCTTGATTTGAGGGTTTGTGTGGTGATTCTGATGTGATTTCCTTTATAGGTAACCTTTTTTTCCCCCCTCTAACAGTTTTTAATATTCTGTTGTTCTGAATTTCTGGGAGATTGGTTATTATATGTCTGGGTATAGATTTATTTTGATCATGGCTAACTGGATTTGTATATGCCATATATATATATATATATGATTCTGTTTCCATGTTTGTGAAATTTCATAATTTTATGGTATTACTTCTGCAAATAGTCTTATGACATTTTTTAATTTTAAAAACAAAACAGAAAAAAAGTATAGAAATGATACAGAATTTCAAAAAAGAAAAAAGTAGGGAATTAAAACTAGATAATATATTTTTATCTCAGAACTATTTGTTCAGGTTACAAAATCTAGATACCAAAGTTATCAGTCAAACAATGACAGCACAAACTTTTTGTTTTGACTACTGTTTTTAGGTTGACATCTATAAGTCTTATATATATTTTTTGCATCGTTTTGCACCTACTGAATTGTTTCTTGATTCCTTGTTATTTTTAAGAGATCATTCCTTTTGTGATTGTCAGCTTGAGCCTGTCTTTAAGGTCTGAAAGTCTATCTTCATTTTCATTCAAGTGGTTTTTCCAGCTTTCAATGGAATTTTTAATTTCCTGGATATCTGTTTGAATCTGTTTTGTGCATTCCATTTCTTTCCTATATTGATCTTCTATGGTTTCCATCATTTTCCTATCATAATGAATTTTTTAAATCTATTGCTACTCTAGATTTACTGAGCAATTCCTTTTGAGTGGTAACATATTTGTTTGTTTGTTTCTTTGTTTTTTGCCCAAGAGATTATTTCTGATCTGATTTCCTCTGTAATATCAAGGATTTTTTTCTTTACTTCCATTGCTATCATTTCATAAATTTCAGGTGTGTCTTCTATTTTCCTGTATTTCATTGTCTCCTGGACTTGTTCTGAGTTGGTCAGTGCTCTGAGTCTCTATCTTCCTCATCTTTTCATTTTCTATTTCAAAAATTTGTATTTTATTTTCTGTGTTGATTATTGTAAATTTTGGCAGTAGGTAACTATATCACTGGTATTCATCTTCTCTAGGAAAAGTCCATTCTTCAGTGCTGTTTTGTATGTTGGAGGCTCTTGGCTTGTGCCTGCTCCAGCATCCTACTTTTCCAGTTAATTAAGAGTGAGATGTTGGCATTTGTTTGGCTCAGTCTCCAGCTCTTTGTGCTGAGTTGTGGTGAGTTTATTACCCCAAAGTTTCCCAGTACTGTTACAGAATGAATAGCAACTTATTACAACATATATGACATCCTAGTTAAAGCAGTATAATTAGTAATAACAACAGCATCAAGCATAGTTTAGAAATGGACAAATTGTGGTAGTTATTGATTTTATACCTTAAATAATAGAAAAATCTACAATTCTATAACAGAACCAACCATAAAATGCAAGCTTGTATTCAAAATGTTTCCCCTTGGTAGGGTAGTTTGACTTTGTGGTGGGGAGACTTTTAGTAGGAAAGTGGATAAAACAAAGATAACTGAAAAGAAAATAGAAGCAAGATTGGAGGACAAAAGATGATCACACAACCTCTGGGAAAGTAGAGAAGAGAGCAGAAGAGAAAGAGGAGCAGTACACAAGGGATTATCTGAACTGGTATCTGGATTTTGGGGGTGGGATTAGCTTTCTATGGCTGAAGTTCTTTCCAGGCATTTAGAATATATAAAAAGGATTTCCAAGCACAATGCTGGTTCACCTAACTTACTGCTTGTTGGCTCATACTGTTTTTGTTGCTTCAGACTTTTCTTGTCCCCAGTCCCACCTGCCCATCCTGTGAACCCTAGCCTAGACCCTACTGTGTCACTGGTGTTTCCTCTGGTCTCTAGACCTTCCCAAGTGGTTCACCTGTCATGGCAGAAGTGAAGGGAGGGACCATTTCATGGGCCTTCTGGCACAGTTCACCTGGGTTTGCAGTGGTGATGGCAATGGCTGAATTAATAGTTTTGAAGCTCATCTAAATGGTATGAAGATCATTTACACACTGATATTTTTAAAAGCCACCTATCAATTCCAATATGAGGCTAAATTTGTGAATCTCTGGAATTTTATAGCAAATAATTACATAAAGAACTTCAGTATGTTTAGAGCTCTGTTTGTGGCTTTTCATGCTGGGCTCAGTCTAGAATTGCCATGTCATTGGGGAATAAATATCATGGATAAAAAAATAAAGCCATCTTTAGGTTCTTTTTTGCCTTGAGTCAATGACAGTGCATGTGACCAAAAATATTCAGGAACACACAAGCGCATTTGGTGACCTGATCTTTTGAAGCACAGGAATCACTTTGAGATTCCAAGAAAGAAAAGGATTGCAAGTTGTTTGACGGACATGAGAGTATGGATTATAAAGATTACAGTATGATAAAAGGCAGCCAAGAGCCAAAGGGAAACACATTTCTTCCAGCCACCACAATCACTTTTGCATTCCAGGAATGGATGATACTCAGCACGAAGGCCTACGTAAATCATATTCTTTCAGAAAAAGGATGTATTTGTCATTTGCCCTCACTACTTACTTTACTTGGGTAAAATGGCCACTTGTGGGAGAAGTAGTTCACTGCTGAGTTGAATGAGTGTGTAGAATACAATATCAATGAGAAGTGGAGTGAGATGAGAAGGCTAGGCAGAGCTGGCAGGAAAAGATGCTAGCTGGTGCTGAGGAGTTAATACTTGCTAGGGAGAAAAAGGAAACAATAGGAGGATGAATTAATAAGAGAGTGAAAACTTCTAACAGTAACGGCAGGTAGCTGCAGACTGTAGTTAACCGTGCCGTTGGGCAATTTCCTTTAATTTATGGAACACAAGAAGCAGCAGCTGGGGAACTGATCTTTGATTGACTTGAGAGAAGACGATAGGAAGATTATTTAAGATCTAATATTTCTCTTTTATTGATAATTAAACGCTTTACAGTCATGGGAGAAGACTGTTATAATAGAACAATAGTGTAAAAAAGTAAGTAAAAAAGGCATTTTAAATATTTTTTCTAATACAACAATAATAATGTAAACACCTTGAAAGTACAGAAAAATACAAAGAAGAAAAAGATACAAAAAAATTGAAATTCTTAACTAATGATAAATATTCTTGGTATTTGCATGTGTGTTATTTACATGTATGTTATTACATGCATTTTTAATATGAATGACTCAATACGCTTTCCCTGATAAGAATTATATTGCCCTACACAAAATCAATTAGCATGACAATATTCTTGATATTCTAGGGAGAAAAGCCATATGCAATACTGTTTGTAGAATTTACTACAGATATTATTCACTTAATCCATAGGCTGCTGTCGTACCTCTATGGCATCATTCGATTCCAAAGGGAAGAACTTGAGGTGAATAGCAGAAAAATCTAGGTTTGTGTCCTAGGGATTGATTCTGGTTTTAAAGTTCCAAAATTTGTCTTTAGCCCAGGTTCCTGACTGGAAGGGAGACTATGACCAATTGGCATTTCTGACTGTCCAACCACCCTTTTGCATTTAGTTTAGGCACTATCTTGTCCTGTTACTTTTTTTTTTCAGTCAGTCATCAAATTAGTTTATGGGCAAAACCCTTAGCAGACAGCTATTCAAGTTGATGGTTTGCAAGGAGTTATTGGCATAAATTATCTAAGCAAGATTACCCACCAGTTCATGTCAAAAATGTGTTTAATTTCTCTCTTTTTAACAAATTACTTAGCATAATTATGTTATTTTAATAACTGTTCAAGTAACATTAATTATAACAGTACCTAACAGTCTACATGGTATTGAAAAGCTTTTTTTTCAGTCCCCGAAGTCTTACTTTTGGTTTTACTTTTTAAAACAGAGCTACTGCTATTACCAGTCATCCTGCTGAAAGTTGGAATACTATTTGTGATCACCTCAAAGGGAAGATGTCTTCCTCAGATATTAATATCCATTTTTCCATTCATATGCTTTTTTTTATTTAAAGAGAAAAAAACAGAAAAAACATAGAAATATTACAGAATTTCAAGAAAAGAAGATAAATAGTAAGAAATCACTAGTTGATAAATTACACATTGTTCTCCTAGAAATAGTTATTCAAGTTACAAAATTAAAGCACACAAAGTGGACACTCAAGCAGTGAGATTACAAACAGATCTGTTCAATAATCCAACAAGAACCTAGAAATATGGTCATCAGTCCCACACACCTAAACATAAATGCAGCTATATCTTTTATAGCGCTTCCTATTTCCTCTTTTTTTACAATAGCAAGTATACATTTTAAAAATTTTATTTAAAGAGAAGAAAAAAAAGCAAAACAGAAAAAAGGGTAGCAACAATACAGAATTCTAAAAGAAAGAAAGAAAAAGAAAGAAAGAAAAAGGAAAATGAGAAAAAGCCCCATTAAGAAATCAGCAATTTATAAATTACATACTGTCATCCTGGATGTAGTTGTTCAAGTTACAAAGTTAAAAGGTACATAGTAAACATTCAGTCAGACTACAAACAGTTCTGCTCAAAGATCCAACAAAGATTCAGCAATATAGTCATCTATTTTACACACCCAGACATACTCATATGTTTTTGCTAGTTGTGGAGAGGAATGCTCTGAGGATCAAGCAGTCAAATCAAAAGCTGGGTTAACTCTCTAACTCACTAGAGTCATGCCCTGCTAAAAGACCCTGCCTCAAGTACACAGGTTCTGAGACTGTGCCAGCTCTTGGCTCATGATTGTACGCTTGGCAACCAGGAGCCTAATCTATGGAGAGCCTATCTGTGGAGAATGACTGGTACAGCTCAGATTTCTCACTCAAGGTGTAGAAACAGAGGCCTGGAAGCTGTGTGATGACTTATATCTGGTCTCATGGTTATTTGGTGATGGATTTGAGCCTCTGTTTTTCTGCCGCTGCTTTTCCCATGTTGAGGCAACCCAGATAAATTTGGATGAGGAGTCATACTTTTCATGGGCAATTTTTTTAAGATCTCTGTTTTTTGACTAGATACTCTTGGGTTTGTGACCTTACTTCTAATCATTCCTGACCTCTTTTGGATTACCCACATTTGAATGTTTTGATAATAGCAATCTTGACCCTTTGCTACCATCTAGAACTACTCTAAAGATTGTGGGAAACTAGAAGGAAGGTCCAAAGCTTCCCTAAAACCTCAGGTCCTAGTACTTCCCAGAAGTTCCCAGGATTCTGGATAGAATGGTTAATGGGCAGCCACACAGACATACCCCAATGTAAAGAAATCTGATATGAGAACCGTCAAGGCAAATGTCTCAGTTCCTTTTTTGTTGCTGGACAAAAATACCCAACATCTAAAAGTTAAAGGAAGAAAGGTTTGTTATAGCTCTTTTATGTGGAGATTTCAGTCCATAGTTGGTGGGCCTCAAGGCAGGAAGGCATGGCAGAGGGGCATCACAAAGAAATAGTGCATAGCAGGGCAGACAGGAGGCAAAAAGCCTCCCTTTCCCTTTTATTCCATCCAGACTTCAAGCTTATTGGATGGCGCCATCCACACCCGGAGTGGACCTTCCCATTATCCACACTTGGAACTATGCTAAACAAGTCACTGGACTAATTTAGTTATCACACATCCTTAATCACATAATCACACACTCTATCCAGGACCACACACCCATGATCTAACCACCTCCCCAAAGCCCCACCTATGAGTGCATGAGGCTTTGGGATAACACCTAGGTGTAAGCTGTGACACCAAATAAAAGAGACAGTAAAGCGGTTTGCTTGCTTTCCTTTGTTTTGTGAATGGCTGCACCTCAGCCTTCCTTTGTAATAATTTGGTTTTATAATCTGGTTGGCATACAACTTTCAAGAAACAAAAAGCAAGGTATAGCCTCAAGAGCATTGCCAGGGATGTCATTTGAATGTTTAGTGGTACTTTTGCCTCCTTCCCTCCACAGGTAAGCCATTAAAGTCTTATCCTGAGAGCTGTGCTCTCTGGGCCAGAAGCCACAGGAAGTCAAAAACAATCATACTAATGATGACATTGTAACAACTAGCACTAGCATTTCTCCAACATGTTGTTCTGGTTATTAGTCTGAGGGCTTAAATATCCACACACTTGAGGCAGGTGGTAATTTCCTTTGATGAGGAAAAAGCACAAGTTAATTATCTTGCTAAAGCTCAAACTGTAAGAGACAGAACTAGAATTTAGATAGAGAATACCTGACTCTAAGGTTTACATTCTTCATCAGTTAAAGTGCTGGGGTTTTTTCTTCTTACTGAGTAGAGACAGAGCAGCTGGGCTCAAGTTTTCCACTTTCAACATCATCACTGGCAGCATCTTGAGTTTACTTCCAGGCTCAAAAGGGTTTCTCTGGGCCATAGGCTCTAACAGATGCCAGTGTCTTCTGGTTTTCCATTTAAAACATAGTCTTCTTCTACAGCCTTTCACTTTTGCTTTGAAATTCGTGTTCCAGGTAACTATCTACCAAGAATCCAGGACTTGGGTCTGAGGTACTTGTAACAAACCAAGACTATTGGCAATACAATAAAACTAAACTAGATTCAGTTCATTATTCCTCCATGGGCTGGGATGCTTTAGAGGTAGTAAGGTTTCTATACTGCTTTGGCCGGAAGCAGTATGTGTGCCTCAAGTATACAAGTTCTGAGAGTGTGCCAGCTCTTGGCTCATGATTGTATGCCTGGGCACCAGGAACCTAATCTATGGAGAGCCTATCTGTGGAGAATGACTGGTACAGCCCAGATTTCTCACTCAAGGTGTAGAAACAGAGGCCTGGAAGCTGTGTGATGACTTATGCCTGGTCTCATTGTTATTTGGTGATGGGTTTGGGCCTCTGTTTTTCTGCCATTGCTTTTCCCATGTGGAGGCAATCTCAGATAAATTTGGATGAGGGGTCATACTTTTCATGGGCTATTTCAAGATTGCTATTATCAAAGCATTCAAATATGGGTAATCCAAAAGAGGTCAGAGCTGGCACACTCTCAGAACCTGTGTACTTGAGGCCATTGGCCGGAAGGCTATCCAGTGAGGGAGTCATAAATGGGTTTCTGGCAAGATGAGAGGACTGTGCCTGGATAGCTCTTCTGACATGGAGATTCAGCTGCATTTCAAGATCCTTATAGTTGAGCATTACATCAGGTAGCATGCTTTGAGAAAATAATATAGGATTTTCTGACGTGAGAGGGAAACATTTTTGGCTTACAAAATGGCAAAGTCTAGAGATAGGCAAGACTGTACCCAGGAACATAAGGAAGTAATCGCCATCCTATTCCTTCTTCTCAGGTTCTTGCCCCAATTCCTTGGTGCTGACTCTGTTCTTAGGAAGCTTCTCCACTCAGGGTGAAAAATCATTGTATCTCATTCTTTCACCTTTAAGTCTAGAAGAGTGGAGTTTTGTGCCTTAATTTCCAGCAAAAGGGCTATTAGAGAAATAAAAATTCTCCCAATAAAAAGACATATGCCATAGCAGTGTAGCTGAGGGAACAAATAAATGTTGATATAGTCTTAAGTGTGCACATTAGATTACTTGCATGCATGCTATCTGGGGTAGACTACACAATCTGGATAGAATTTCAAACACAGTACAGTGAAAGAAAAATGAAAATGTCTTTCACATCCTGGAGGGACAAATGGACACACCTTGCAACAGCTTTCCACACTTCTGAGAAACTTCTGACTCTGTTTGGGAGATATATTTTCCATCATCAGAAGTTCTAAGACCTGGCACTACACAATTAATCTAGACACTGGGTTTATTTAACTCCTAACCATGAGATCTAGCCTATCAATCACATTCTTATGGAGAATCCTTAAGTGTGGGAGAGGATGCTGCTGCCTCTTTATTTAAGCAAATTTCATCTTTTTCACCTGCACACAGTAATCACATCATATTGGCCCTGGTTGGGTAGTATTCCTCCTACTAAAACAACTTGTGTTTGGAGGAAGAAAGAGGACGTATAGGCTGGCTTGGGCTGGCTTACAGTGAGGTGATTTCCAAGTGACAATGTAGGTTACAACAGGAAAAAGATGTGTGGATGCTGTGAAGTCCCCTGTGAGCCTTCAGGAGGCTGGGACGGAGAGACAGTGTTTTTCTATTGAGACATAGCAGGCAATGAAGTTTCTGCATCAAGAGCTGGTGTATCACTGTGCTGCCAATTCTTCAACCTTTTTGTAACCACAGGACTTGAGTGGAGAGACTAAGCAACCAGAGGGACTTTTTTTTTTTTTTTTGGAGAATAATTGCTATGGCTGCAGAAAACCTACAGTGAGAGAATACAAAATCCAGGCTGGGAGCCAACTTTGAGCTAAGGGCAGTCTTCTTGAATGTTAAAGCTTTACTAAGCAAATATTTTAGAATAAAATCTGCATAGGGAGGTTTAGCAGCTATGGTTTACCCCAGCAGTCCTGCAAAGGAGTAAAATACATTAGAGTAGATGAACACACCTAATCCGGCCATCACACATGATGATGCCTGGGGGATGGTCCACTATGCTCACCACACTTGGAGCCCGGTGTCTTTTGCTTGAGTGGAAGGAGCCATTTCCTCGATGTGGATATTATCAGGTTCTGACAGATAAGGCAACCAGTAACTTTCCTTCAGGAGGGATCCTTATGTGATGGCCGCTAATAATTGGCTACAGGAACACAAACATTAAACCCAGAATGATACAGGAGCTGTAAGAGTGCTCTCAAACACAGAGCACCAGAAAAGGAATTAATGAACCCTAGCTACACTTATGCAGATCAGAAAGCAGGCATGGAGACTAAGTTATTGCAAGTCACAAGGCTGGTGTTTGTCAAGCTAGATTTTCCAATTGAGTTATATAATTCCAAAACCATAATACTTAGTTAGCTCAAGCTGAAAAGGTACAGAAACTCCTCTAGCTACTGATAAACCTTCAAAATATTGTTGAATGCTATTGCTGTCCACTACAGAGACGTTTCCCATGGAACTGCCAAGGCTATCTTCTGATGATGGGCACAGTGGAAGAGCTTCTGTTCCAACCAGATCTTTGTTTTTTATGTCTGAGCAAGATTATAGGTTAAGGATAGATAGTTGAAACAACCTTTCTTCTAATTCACTAAACTAGTTAACTCTAATCTGAGACAACACGTGAGCAGAACTGGTGGTTTAGGAAACCTGTCACCCTTTGGCCATATGTTTAGTGAAATGTTTGGTGATGTGTTTAATTTTGAACAGCAATGTGGGAGGGCAAATGCCTCTCATAAACTTCTATGAAGGCTCATTGATTTATTTATTTTTCTTCTAAAAAGAGAAACATACTCTGGGTGTGAGAGTAGAAGATTCAGGAAGCTCTTGGATTCTTTCAGCACTCACTTTTCTTGGGAACTTGATGGGTGTGAACAGTATCCAACATATTCTCTCCCCTCCTCTTCTCATGGGCTCATGGAATGTGCTATTTCATTATAAACATGGAACCTGGCTTGGTGTGGAAGTTCCAATCCCAATGTTCTAAGAACACATTCTGGGAATCACCAGTTGGCCTCTTCACTAATCTGTCACTCTTTTCTGCTCACTGAGTGACCTCTTGAACCTGAGAGGCCCTTATGTCAAATTTGACTGCCTCTCGTTTGAAACCAGAACACGCAGATGAGAATTCCAGTGCAGTTAGTGGAGGCTGAGAATAAGCACAGGTCTCAGTGAGTACCTCATTTTCCATGCGCAGACATCAAAGCAGAAGATGTGCTACCTCTCCCTAGAGCAGTGGTGGTGAACCTATGGCATATGTGCCAAAGCCTGCTGTTTTCACTGGAAGCTCCAAAAGGCGTGCTCCATCACTGCCTCGAGAGTACAGCAGGGACCCAAACCTAGTGCTGCCGGCTGTTGTGTGGTCTGTATTTTGACTCCCTGTGTGTGACTAATTTGACAGGTGCCTCTCTCCTTAGTTCTTTATTGGTCCTGCAATCTTCAGTTTGTTGGACACCAGGCTTGTTAGAAAGTTGATAGAGATGCCACAATTAGTCATCAGGTGGAGTCTATTCACTTTTCCTGTATAGATGGAAAGAGTTCTTTTGCTTTCCACCAATCATTCTTTGCTAACATTTGTTTTTTAAAGACAGTATCCTGCCTTGACAGATAATCTGCTCTGGTTTATGATGTGCATCTCTGCCATCAGCCTGGACCCTCCTGGCCTGTGCTTCATAAATCACTACCCTTTTTTTGCTGTGAATTCCTGTCATCTACACATTGCTGGGCTGAGGTCATTAAAGGCTGTTGCTGCCAGTACTATTTATCTTCAAGCTTTGTTTTCCCTCCTGTTTTCCCAGAATTCTTCTTTCTTAGTCAAGTCTCCTTTCAATTATTTTAACAGGTCATCTGCTCAGTAACAATGATCCATGTCATTAATTTTGCTCTAGCTGATGTGACAGACTATGGTGACCTCATTTGTCCACCCGAGACCCAAGGATGTTTGACGATGCTGAGCCCTTTCCTTTCTCTCAGGGCCACAAGGCGTGAGACTGTGTGGTGGTTGTCATGGTAGATTAGGCTGGGTGTTGAGGAAATTGTGTGGTCTGTAGCTTAGGGATAGCAGCCAGTGGTCTCTAGTCTCCCTAAGTCCACCCCAAACTCCACTCTCTGGACAGGAGCACCTCACAGACTCACTAAATGTTGCTTGAGCAAATGGATAAAACATTAGATGAATGAATGTCATTATCCATTAAAGAAATCAATGCAACAGAGCAACAAGCTCAAAGCCTTTACCTAGTTTAAAAGATCCATTCTGGTCTGTCCCCTGAAGGCCTGTTCGATTTCATCTCCCTGTTTGTACACCTTAGCATTTTACACTCAAATAATTCAGGATGCTGTACATTTCTCTAGCATTGTGGCGGCAGTTCATACCTCCAAGCTTCTGTGCAAATTTTTATGTATGTTTGAAATGTTTTTCCCCTCTTGCTTCAGCTCTGATGACCTTCTTTCAGTACACCATTTGGACCCTCATTTGGTGAGAATTTGTGTCTGAAAACATCCTGTATCAGCTTTTGCCCCTCTGGGCTTCTTTTATAATTGGTGCACTGGGATCTGGTATCATAATGATCTATAATCATATTTCTCATAGTGTATTTGGTGAAATGCTATCCAAAGAGACATTTTCCAGCTGAAAAGGGTTTCGCATGAATAAATCAGAAGAATGCTGAAAACTGGAAATGTCTCTTAGAGATTCACAGTGACCATTGGCATTTTAAAGGTTCTGAGATGTTCAAGAGGAAAGAAAACTCTTGGCCAACTATGGTGGCAGACTTAGTCCCAGCACTTTGGGAGACTAAAGAAAAAGGACAAGTTTGAGTGCAGCCTCAGCAATTTAGACCTTGTCTCAAAGTAAAATAGAAAGGGATGGAGATGTGTTTTAGTACAAAAGTCCTGGGTTCAATCCTTAGTCACACTTGAAGAGAAACAATTAACTCAGTATTTCTTAAATGCTAAAATCAGGACTTCTTTTTCATTCATAGTTATTAAATCTCACATATTTGTTTTCCTTGGAAATACTTTGGGTGGCATTGCTTTATTGATATGCCATCTTCTCATAGTGGGAGCTCAGAGAAGGCAGAGACTGGGCCTCCCATACCTGACATCTCACTAGTACACTAGTACTAGCATCTCATCAGCTCAAACCAATTCAAAACAAAGGAGTCTTCCTTTGAATTGGTTTGAGCTGATGAGATACACCACACCCTTCCTCTGGAGCCTCCAGGAATTTGTGAGAAATTCTCCCCGTCATTCTCGAGCAGGGTCTGGAAACAGGAATTTCTGGTGATTAGTAGACTTGTCTTTCAAGGCAATGCCACTCCCCTGGGTGACACCAAGAATTCTCACACATGGTCCCTGCTGATGCTTCCTTACCATCACCTGTGGGAAGCAAAGCTGACCAGTGCTGGCTAAAGATGTCAAACCCTAACAAAAGAGAAGGACTGTGTACCTTTTAAGAAATTCATGCTTGGCTGAGGAGATGGATAACAGTCTTTCTTGGAGGCTATCCGTAGAGGCAACTCTGGAAGAATGATCAGAAAACAATTTTGTGGCTGGCCATAGGTAGGGATAGAAGAAGATAATAAAGAATCAAGACATGTAGGAAAAGCAAAGGACAGAGGCACTTCTTATTTAGGAAGGATTAGTCTATCTGTGCTATTGTTGATGTGTGCTATGATGGTTGTAAGTCCAGAAGCCAGTGGATACTAGAAGTAGAAGATACAGCAGGTACTTCCCAGGATTGGGCCCGCTTTCACTGGGAAGGTGGTGCTAGAACTGAGCCCTTGAGCAGAACAGGAAGAAAAGCTTTCTTGGAAAACATACATAGGGTGTCACGCAGGGCATACAACAGGGCACTTGAAGGGAGCTAAAGAGGTTCTTGGTGTATTCAGTGTAGTGAGGACATGAAGGATCACATCAGAGACTCTACTTTGTACATAGTGAGAAGTCACTACAGGGCTTTAGACAGATTATGGAAATTGTTTTATTTTTGTGAAACAATGATTTGGCAGGACCAGGGAGGGTGGTGCAAGTGGCACATGAACTCGAAGAAAATCCTTGTGAGACTGTGGCATGGAAAGATTTAGGGACTGAACAGTGGCAGGGGGAGAAGTGTGTGAATACATGGGGAGAAATGGGAATATTTTCACTCTTATTAAACTTACCAATACTGATGAGACTTGATGCTTGATGTGATGCGGAAAATGGAAAAATGGCAAAAAACCAAAAACAGCCCCCCAAAACCAGATGACTTCTGGTTTCTGCCGTGGGTGACTGGATTTGTCTACATAAAAGCATTGGATTTAGAAATTAGCATGATCTTGGCACTAGTAGTGTTTGTGACAGGTGACAGCGATGGTCTGTTTCCTGTCATTTGCTTTATTATATTTCTTTCTTCCTTCATGTTTATCAAAGTTACCTCTTTTTGTGAAGAAAGGCCCTGCTAACCTGGGTTTGCATTTGAAAAGTTTATGCAAATTCCACAAACTTTGTTTTCACAGCAGGGAAGAAAAATGCCTTCACTTATCACAAGTGCCTATACTCAAGACAAAGGACTAATTTGGTTCACATTCTGTTCCATTGTGGGCTCAGTTAGCACCTATCTGCTCCTCTGAGACCTACTAGGAGGGGCTCTCTTTTGGGATGCTGTCTGCTTTGGTCCCAGACAGACCCTGTGCCTTCTGGCATTCATTGACTAGCAACACTGACTGCTATAACAATCCTGATCTTGCAGCCTTTGCACTCCTGAAATCTTAATGCTTCTTTGTGGAATTCCAGTCTGCATGGGTTTATAATTTACCACTAAGACCCACTCACATGCCCCTTCTGTGTGGAGGCCTACGTGACTCTCCTGGAAGGACACAAATCTAAATCCCTACATCCCACTACACTCTCTTTGCATTTTCTCAAGTTCTGATAGTAGCGATCAGCAAGTGGACCTCAGAGTCAAGCACTGGAGGTCAAATTCTGGCGCCACTGTTTACCTGCTGAGTCACCATTTCTTCATTTCTGAAAACAGGAATAATAGTTGTTTCTTTCAGCAAGATATTGTCATTATTAAATGAAAACTACTAAGCACATTGCTTAGTTCACAGTAAGCAACCACTTCTCATTAGCAGGTATTAAAATTTTTTGTTTTTACTTGTCTTAGTTACTTTTCTTCTTGCTGAGACAAAACTACTCAGCACCCAAAGTTAAAGGAGGAAGGGTTTATTTCAGCCCACAGTTTGCAGAAGTTTCAGTTCATAGTTGGCTGACTCTGAGGTAGGGCAGCATGGCAGAGGGGCATGGCAGAGGGGTATTACAGAGGAAAAACAGTTCATTCTGGTCAGAATACAGCCATTCAACAAAGTAGTGAGGAAATAAATGACAATAACAGCTCTCTTTTTGTCCCTTGTATTTTATCCAGGCTACATTCCCTTAGGATGGGTAGCACTCACACCCAAGTGGGCCTTCCCGTTATCCGTGCCCAGAATTATGCCAAACTAATCACTGTACCAATTTAGCAATCACACATTCTGGATCCCAGCATTGCACACTTACTCCAGCTTCACTCACTCTAGATCCAGCCACTTTTGGAAAAGCCCCTCCTATGACCACATGAGGTTTAGGGGAATCATGTAGAAATACGCCATAAAATTACTTATGTTAAAATTATTTCCTCATGTTGAGTTTATTTGCATTCATCTACCCCCTACAATACTATGAGGACAGGATTAGGGCTGTTTCATGTCTTCTCACACTTACCACAATTCCTTCCCTTGCCATGATGTTCTGTAGGAGCTGTGGTTCCCCACTCCCAGCACACAGGGCATCTTTCAGCTGATTTTATTTTTACTCCTTCAGAAACAAACTACACAAACAGATTTCCAAACAGTTTGAATTCCTATCAGTTCAAGACCTGGATCTGAGCAACATGAGGCAGACATGGCAATTTATCAGACTGAAGTGGCACTAGAAAGCTCAACTCATGGACAGATGAATGCCTATAGAGACACAGGCAGATTACATCTGTCTATATTTTTTTTAATAAATTAAGGGAAGAAAACATAACTTTATATTTACTTACTTGTTTATTATTCTAGTGCTTTTTTCCTTCTTGTAGATCTGAATTTCCATCTGGCATGTTTCTCTTCAGCATTGACTGTCCACAGGTGACACATTTGTTCTGCTTTCTTTTAGCTGCAAATGTCTATTTAGCCTTTATTTTCACTAGATAAAAAGCTCAATGTTGACACTTCTCCCTTTCATCACTTTGAATGTATTGTTCCAGCTGTCTTCTGCTCTCCATTATTTTAGATGAGAAGTTAGCTGTTGTTCTTATTGTTTCTTTGCACATAATGTATGTCTTCCTAGCCTTTACTTGGTTTGAAGATTTTCTCTCTAGTTTTTAGTAGTGTGATTAAGATGTGTCTAAATATAGTCTCAGTTGTAGTTATTCTTCTTAAGGTTTCCTAAATTTTCTGGTTCTGGAAATAGTTATTTTTTCTATCAAATTTAGAAAAACAATTAGCTATTGTTCTTATAACCTGTCCTTTTTCTCTCTTCCTGTCTTCCTAGACTCCAAATTCCATGGAGTCCATTTAAATTGCCCTGCAGCATAGCTCACTGAATTTTTTTCTTTAGAATACTTTTATATTTTTTGGGACTTCAGTAGCTTTGATCTATGGATTTTTCTATGATTTGTCTTGTGGTTTATTGATTTTTTCTTCTGCATAGTTCAATTGGCTTTTAAGCCTGTCTATGCTAGTCCTTTCTGGCTGTTACAACAAAATGCCACAAACTGGGCAGTTTATAAAGAACAGAAACTAATTTCTCACAGTTCTGGAGGATAGGAAGTCCAAGATCAAGGTGCTGGCAAATTTGCTATCTGATAAGTGCTGTGGTGTTTCATGGATGGTTTTTTGTTGCAGTAGAAGAAAAAGTGGATCCCCTGGAGTCTCTTTTAAGTGCACTGTGTTAGCTATGATTCTTTATGTATCAATATAAAATAGCTATATAATTATACAAAGGGATTTATTAGTTAGTCTTAAGGGAACAGAAGCAGAAGAGTCACAACTGTGGAGTTAGAGATGAAAGAAGCCGAAAGGGCCATCTACATAGTGAAGAGCTAGAGAATCCAGTAGCAGTTGAAGGTTGGAGACCTGGAAGCTCATTGTAGGGTTACCAGTGTGGTTCTGTGTCAGAGTTGGAAGGCTGAAGAGTTTGCATTAGAAAGCAGGAGAAACTGAGGACCAGAGTCTGAAGTTAATGGATTTCTTTTAAACTTCAAACATTTTAGTAAAATGTTCCCACATCTTTCCTCAAATGCAACATTTCCTTACTTAAATTTTTTATATATTTCAACATCATTTTTGCTATGCTTTAGATATGGTTTGAATGTGTTTCCTAAAGTTTTATGTGCTGGAAACTTGTACTCAGTGTGATGTGTTGGGAAGTTGTAGAACCTTTAAGAGGTGAGACCTACTGAGAAGTAGTTAGGTCATTGGGGCATCATCTTCAGAAGAGATTAATGTAGTTCTTCAGGGACCCGGTGCTCTGGCTATCATGATGCTGCCTGCTAAACCAAGGGGGCTACCTCGTTTTGAACTTTCAGTCTCCAAAACTATAAGTACAGTAAATGTTCTTTATAGATTGCATTACCTAGCTTCAGGTATTTTGTTGCAGTAATAGGAAAATGAACTAATAAATGCATTTTAATTTTTTTCCCAATTGCAGCACCTGGTTCACCTATGGGTCTACTTATATTGATAACTTTTTTCTTTTTATTGTAGGTTACAGTTTCCCATTTCTTTGAGTGCCTGGTAATTTTTGATTGTATGATAAATGCTTTAGTGTAAATTTTAGAAACTAGATTCTGTTAAATGTTGAAAACTGTTGCATTTTCTTGTAATAGTAATTAAAATTAGTAGGGATTGATCTTGACCTTGTAGAGGCTTGTTTTTAGCTTATGTTAGGGCATGCTATTCCATTTCTTTCTTCATGCATAAGGCATGTTTCTTAGTCCTAATATATACTTCTTGTTCTTACAGTGTGGCCCTTCTGAGGTTTCAATGGGTAACTCAAGGTACTGAACAAACACTTTTAATGTGGTGGGAATTGAAGACACTCTCTCCTTACTACTGGCAGTCAATGAACTCTTTTTTTTTATTTAAAGAGAAAAAAAACAGGAAAAAGGTAGAAATATTACAGAATTTCAAGAAAAGAAGATAAACAGTAAGAAATCACTAGTTGGTAAATTACGTATTGTTCTTTTAAAAATAGTTATTCAAGTTACAGAATTAAAGAACACAAAGTAGACACTCAACCAGTGAGAGTGCAAACAGATCTGTTCAACAATCCAACACGAACCTAGAAATATGGTCATCAATCCCACACACCCAAACATACATGCAGCTATATCTTTTGTAGTGCTTCCTATTTCCTCTTTTTTTACAATAGCAATTATACATTTTTAAAATTTTATTTAAAGAGAAGAAAAAAAAAACAAAACAGAAGAAAGGGTAGCAACAATACAGAATTCTAAAAGAAAGAAAGAAAAAGGAGAATGAGAAAAAGCCCCACTAAGAAATCAGTAATTTATAAATTATGTACTGTCATCCTGGATGTAGTTGTTCAAGTTACAAAGTTAAAGGGTAAATAGTAAATATTCAAACAGTCAGACTACAAACAGTTCTGCTCAAAGATCCAAGATTCAGCAATATGGTCATCTATTTTACACACTCAAACATACATGCAGTTATATCCCTTAGAGCACTTTCTTTTCCTCTCTTTTTTACAATAGCAATTACACATTTTGGTTTTATTACACTTGTAGTTCTTATTTACTTTTTACACTAGAGACACAATATGATATTTATAAGTATGATTCTTATTTATTTCACTAATGAGGATAGTCTCAAGTTGTCTCCATTTGCCTATGAAGGCCTCAAGATCATCTTTTTTATAGCTGAGTAATAGCATTGTATAAAAATGCCACATCTTTTTCATCCACTCTGCAGTTGATGGGCATCTTGGTTGTTTCCAGGATTTAGCTATCACAAATTGTGCAGCTATGAACATGGGTGCACATATATCACTGTGATATGAACTTTTCAGTTCACTGGGGAAAATACACAGGAGGGGGATATCTGGATTGAATGGAACTTCAATCCAAGTCTTCTGAGAATTCTCCATATGGATTTCCATAATGGTTGCACCAGTCTACATTCCCACCAACAGTGGAGCAGTGTTCCTTTTTCCCCACAGCCTCGCCAACATTTGTTATCAGTTGATTTCTTGATGGCAGCTATTCTTTCTGGAGTAAGGTGAAATCTCAATGCTGTTTTAATTTCATTTCTCGAATGACCAGTGATGGCGAACATTTCTTCCTGTATTTATTTGCCATTTGTATACCTTTCTCTGAGAACTGTGTGTTCAACTCAGATGCCCATTTTTGGAGAGGGTTTTTGAATTTGGGGGGCTTGATGTTTTTCAATTCTTTATATATTCTGGACACAAGTCCTTTGTCTGAGAGGTTGGTGATTAAAATTTTTTACCACTCTGTTGGTTTTCTTTTCACTCTGTTGGTGATTTCCTTTGAAGTGCAGAAACTTTTCAATAATGTGAGATCCCATTTGTTGATTCTTTGAAGTGTTTCCCACGCAGTTTGCATTTTGTTCATGAATTCTCTGCCTACCCCTTTGTCTCCAAGACTTCTACCTACCTTTAATTTTCTTCCAGTAGATTTAGTGTTTCTGTTTTAATATTGAGCTCTTTGATCCATTTAGACTTTAGTTTTGTGCATGGTGATATGCATGGATCTAGTTTCAGTTTTTGGCATGAAGAGAGCCAATTTTTCCAACACCAATTATTAAGGAGAGTATCCTTCTTCCAGTGGACATATTTAGCCCCTTTGTCAAATATCAGGTGGCTGAGTGTCTTTGTAATTGTGCTTGCATCTTCTAATCTATTCCATTGATCCTCAGGTCTATTTCTTTGCCAGTACCAAGCTGATTTTATCACTGTGGCTTTATAGTACTGTTTCAAGTCAGGAATTGAGATGCCTCCTGCCTTGCTTTTGTTGCCTAGAATTGCCTTTGATACTCTAGGTTTCTTCTGTTTCCAAATGAATTTTAGGAGTGTTTTCTTTAGATCTGTGAGGTATGTCAATGGTATTTTGATTGGGATTGAGTTAAATCTGTATAACAGTTTTGGGAGTATGGCCATTTTCACAATGTTGGTTCTTCCTAACCAAGAACAAGGAATGTCCTTCAATTTTCTAATATCCTCTTCAATCTCCTTTTTCAGTGTAGTATAATTTTCAGCATATAGGTCTTTTACATTTTTAGTTAGGTTGATTCCTAAGTATTTCATTTTTTAACATGTTATTGTAAAGGGCTATATTTCCATAATTTCTCTCTCAGTGAGTTTTTTGTTTGTGTACAGGAATGCTATTGATTTTTGAGCATTGACTTTGTATCCAGCTACACTGCTGAACTTGTTTATTACCTTTAGCAGTCTTTTAATGAAGTTTTTTGGGTCTTCTATATAGAGTATCATGTCATCTGCAAATAGTGATAATTTAACTTCTTCCTTTCCTATCTTTACTCCTTTTATTTCTCTCTCTTGTCTGATTGCCCTGACTAGTGTTTCCAGAACTATGTTGAAAAGGAGTGGTGATAGTAGACATCCTTGTCTTATTCCTGATTTTAAAGTGAAAGCTTTCAGTTTTTGTCCATTTAGTAGGATGTTGGCTGTTGGTTTGTCATACATGACCTTTATAAGGTTGAGGCAGACGCTGTGTATTCTGAGTTTCGAAGGGTTTTTATCATGAACGTGTGTTGGACTTTGTCAAAAGCTTTTTCTGCATCTATTGAGATGACCATGTGGTTTTTGTTTTTGGCTCTGTTGAGGTGGTGTATTACATTTATTGATTTGCGTATGTTAAACCATCCCTGCATTCCTGGAATGAACCCCACTTCGTCATGATGTATAATCTTCTTGATGATTTGCTGCATTCTATTTGCCAGTATTTTGTTGAGAATCTTTGCATCAATGTTCATTAGTGAGATTGGCCTATAGTTCTCTTTTTTGGTTGGATCTTTCTCTGGTTTTGGTATCAGAGTAATACTTGCCTCCAGGAATGATTTAGGGAGGATTGCTTTTTTCTCAATTTCATTG